>JAJMIF010000018.1:156499-196661 GCA_030583505.1 Sugiyamaella castrensis | reverse complement strand
CGCGAGAAATATATTCGGTATCATTTAGATGATCCATAGCTGGAAGAAGCAGGTCTAGAGTGTGCTAGACAAACTTGAGTGCTATAGTAGGGCCCCGGCCTTAAACGATTGGTTAGATGTAGGGTGTGTGTTATGATTTAATAATTATTTTATATATTTTATACTTAATCAATATCGAAGATAAAAAAAAAAAAAAATTAGTTAGGTCATATGTATTGTGTGCCTAAAATATCAAGAAGCTAGGGAGGAGTTAAGAAAGGTATCACCTACATTAGATAATAAAAAGCTATTAGGGACGGGGAGAGGAATAAAGGCGATGGTGAGATTTATTAGAAATATGTTTAAACCATCAAATCAAGGAAAAAATTAATGTTTGTTTTTGTTTTTAAACTTAAGAAGGTTGGGGGTTGACCCACTGTGCAGAGCAGGTTGTTTCATTCAATTTTTCCCATGCAGTTTTTATAGTAGTGGAGCATCAGAATTCTTAAGTAAACCGAATTTAGTGAAGGATTATTCTCTAGGGATAGTTAAATAAGATATATTAGTGTCGCTGGCTATAAATAGCTTACATAGACAATAAATGACTATCAATCAATCAATGTATTGTGTGTTGTATATGTAATTATAATAGACTTTGAAGATACAAAAAAAAAATTAGAGTTTTTTTTATCCTTTTGGATTTTCTCTGTGTGAGTTGGCAGGTATTATGTTGTGTGTAGTTAGTTATGTTATTTGAGTAATTATATATTTCAAATATACTGTTAAGATAAAAAAAAAAAAAATAGTATTAGGGTTTTAGTGGGCTCGACAAAATGAGATAAACCCAATAGATAATTAGCGGATATTTATTCCAAATATCTAGTAAAGTAGAAGATAGGCGTTAGTTCAAAAAAATATTAGAAAACTATTCCCAGAACTAAGATTTTATGAGTAATTATCAATTTTAGCTTACATAGACAATAAATGATTATCAATCAATCAATCATTATCAATTTCTCTGTATTCTGGTAAAGGACTGTAATTACTGCGAATTCGGAATTAATATGCTTATAAACGCGTTCTGTTTTTGTCCTCCTTTTTGCACTGGGGGCTGGGGAGCTGCCCCAGACCCTGTTGCTCTCTTCGCTCGGGTTAAAAAAAACTATATCGAGCATCTCGAGCGAAGCGAGAGCTGGAGGGCTGGGGCGCCGGAGGCACAACTTAGAGGAGGGAAATGCGGCGGGCAAGGCTTTTGAGCCGCACAGCCGCTCCATCGAATCTAATCAAGTTCATGCACGATAAATCGTGAAAAAAAAATAATTTATTTTCGAGACCGTATCTGGTTTTGATTCATGAATTTCTATGGATCTTGATTTGATTTTTGTATTTTTGCTTTTTGCTTTTTGTTATAGAGAGTGTGGGTTTTGATGTCCTTAGATATTCTCCTATCATCATTCCCGCCGGGTCAAGATGAACAACAAATCATTGAAAATTCAGGAATCACTATTTTGGAAATTATAGCTTCCGGTTCACCACAAATCTTTCAAACTTCAGATGAAGTACTAATACATAAATTTAAAGTTAAAGTATCAGGATTTCTTAAATCTAGATCGCCAGTATCAAGATGGTTTGGATCATATCTAGTTAAATTGGCGGTAAATTCATCTCCATTAGTACTGAAATCTCATGGTTCAATTTGGGCTACAATTTTAATTCATTTATTAGAATTACCCGAACCAGCAGTGACTCATTATATTGTAATTGAAGCTTTAGGTACAATTTTTGCAAATACTTATAATAAACAAGAATTGACTCGAGATATCACTACTCCTAGATTACCTACATTTATAAAATTATTATTGAATTTTCTTAAAGAGTCCAAGAGTGGTGGTAGTGGTTTGATTCTTCGAGCTCCGGCTGTTCGTACGCTTAATCAAATACTAAGTAACCAATCCACAAGTATCCGTCCTTATGTTATTGGATTCCGTGATATACTTTTAGATCTATTATCTGAATCTATTACATCATCATCATCTTCTATATCTAATGATCTCTTGCAGGATATTTGCAAAGGATTCGTTAGTCTTCATATGGCTGCTACAAAAGGCACTGAATCTATTGAATGGACAAATTCATGTTGGTCAACTATTAATGAAATACACTATACAATAGATCAAATCGCTAATAAGCTTATTAGAGAAGAGAACTTTAATAATAATAATTTCGGACGACCAACATCTGTTCTTGGTTTGGATAACATAATAAATTCTCATGACAGTAGTACTGCTAGTAGTAATCCATTAAAAGTTCTGCGTAAGATTGAAGTTCTTTTGACATTACTTAAAGCCTTTCTTACCACTGGTACCAAGATTCCTGTGAAATTGCCATTAGGTGGATTAGAGGATCTTTCTGATAGATTATATTCTTTATCACCAACTACTACTATTCGCAGGCCAGCAATTGACAAATCACAATTAGATATTTTTTTTTCTATTATGGAAAATATTCATATTCATTTGACATTTTTTAATATTGTTGTTGTATCAGTGGTAAAAAACGCCATTCTTGAACATTTCGACATGCTTTTCCATCATATTACCAGTCTGATGTATAGTAGTAGTGCTAGACTACAATTGGCTCTTCTACAGTTAGCTACGAGACTACTTGTTCAAATATCGGTTTTACCTAAATCAAGAGTTCAATCTATATCTGGTCTTGTAAAGCCAGCAATTAAACTTATTCAACCAAATAGTGTGGTTATTGGTGCTAACTATGAACAACAACTTCCTGATTTCATTTCAAATCCTAATGCATTTATTAAACCAATATCTCATTCAATACATTCTATTGTTAGTGAATTCTTCATAGCAGTCATAACAACAGTTCCCGATCTTCCATTACAAAGTCGATCTGAAATTGATAGATACTTCATTCTTTCTTCCAACTCTCATGGTCTCAATCAAAGTGCATTATATCCAGGACATCAAGCAAGATATAGTGTTGCACCTATGGCTATTCGAACCGATAATGGCTTAGGATTAGCTTCATCTCTTTTACATCCTCGTTTACCTCCATTAGCTGTCACAACGCAGAGTTTACTTGGGACGGCTATTTTGAGCAGCGAACAGGGAGATGAAGATGAAAATATTCCAGAGCTCAATCATGAAAGTGCAACTATGGGTGTTGATAATATAGAAGGAGATAACAAACAGAATGAAATTCCAACTAATGGTCCTCAGTTATCATCATCAGTACGGAAAGAATTGCCTACTCTTATATTCAAGCAGCCTGAACAGCAGCCGGAACAGCAGCCAGAACCACAATCACAATATGTGCCACAGACACAGGTTGCATCAGAACTACAATCTGAACCACGATCACAAACTGAACTGCAGCAGCAGGATTTAATTGAAGAGACTTTGCCGCCAGTACAACCTAGGACCCATTCAGATGGCCGCATCCTATATGCTTCTGACTCTGATTCCGATATTGAAATCCCGATAATTGTCGATAGTGATAGTGATGAGGATATGTAAGCTTATATCACGGTGAATAAACACTTTTCTCCCCACTTCTTTTGTGTGTGACCAAACATCACCACCCCCTTTGCCTCCGCCCCCAGACCCCTAGCTCTCGCTTCGCTCGAACAAATTCAAAATTGGGGAGACTTCTATAATAGAGTCATCTACGGAGTTTTTTGTAATACGTTCCTACGGTGCTGTTTACCTAGGTGATTTCAGAGCATTAAACAGCCTATATGTAGTTTTTAACCAATTTATGCCAAACATCAAAAAGCGTAGTTATGCATGCGTTTAAATAAAAAGACATGTTTTTAAGTCAACGAAACCGGACCGCATCTAGAATTCAACTAAAACTTTACCTCGTAGAGATGTGTTAGTGGCAGTTACTGATAAGGTCATGTAATAATGGACGTTATAACTGGCCATGGAGACGAAGATTATGTACATCACGAGGATGGTGTATATCGAGCTATCGCTTATCCACAATTACAGCATATTGGATGTATTGACATATTTTTCATTATTAGAAAGCGGAATTATATTAACTTGGGGAGAAGTCATCCTCGTAATTTGGTTATCCTGGTCATAATCCATTATTCAGCATAACTCGTAATGGTTCTACTTATCAAGTATTTCAGATTGCAGCTAGTTCTGATAGGTTTTATTCTATAATGTCGATTTTGAATAATGATTAAATAAAAATTTACAAACTTTGTTTTCAGTACGTTCCCAATCACATTATCTCTCTTCATTCAATTTAGCCTTGGCACCTCCAAATTACTCTAAATTAGAGCCATTCTGTAGCAAAAAAATGAATTAGATTCGTAACAGACCTACTGGGTTTGCGAGAGAGGGACTTGGCTTATTCCCGGATAGCTAAGAAAGTGGCTGACGAGATATAAGAGTTTCTCGAGCGAAGCACTTAGGGGTCTGGGGCTACACCTCAGCCGCCGGAGACAGAGGAAGAGATCTATGGCTCTAATAACTGCCATGGAAGTCCGAGTCGTTTCCCTCGTTATATATAGAATTTCGAAGTGCTGCTTACTCATTATCAGAATTATTTTCATCAAAACTGTCATCATCTCCTTCAAATTGAATCCTTCGCTCGGCAGAAATTTCATCTGCCCGAGTAGTAGTCTCTCCAATAGATTCAATCTTTCTTCGTTTCTGAACAGCAGCAGGAATCATTGAAGAACTTTCTTTAACTAGATCTCTCAATATAGGTGCTGATTCATATGTTGTCTTAGCCTGAGTAGCCGTTAAATGCTTACGGTCAGTGATTTCCTGACTTCTACTCCGCGATTTTGGCAATGGAATTGATAACAGCGACATATCAACATCAACAGATTCTTCTCCATCTATTGGACGATCTCCGCCTCTTTGTCTGGTCTGATATGGATATCCCTTAGGAGGATTACCCGAAGGATTAAGAATAGGATCCCAATAAATACTTATAAATCCCGGGCCAGGGCGTCCAGAATCTTTAAAACTGTTTCCTTTATACCGATCATGGTCCGTTTCTTTTACTTCATGTTCACCTAAACTCCGCTTCGCTCTTCGAATATCCTCTAATCTATTTCTAGCTTCTTCTAAATTTCGGTTTTCATAGGCTGATAATCCATGAGATTTCTCTTGATTCTCTAATAATTGAATCTTCCTTTGTAATGGTTCTAAATTACTCTTTGCTAATCTTTCATTTCGTTGAGCTAAAACTTGGGCTTTATTCTTCTTGATCTCCTTAGCTTTTTCTTTCCTACGCTGTGCCTGGGCAGGATTTATATCACCTTTCATAGTGAAATCCGAGATCAGAAGAGGACATGAATTAGAAGAACTCTAAGTGTCGTCAATTTCATACGTTAGTACGTATATATACTTTATAAATTGTATCATGTGATGAGATGGTTAGTGCGCGCGGGAAATTGCGCGCACTCTTCAAATGCGTGGAGATTAGGACCTGAACTTGACATTGGCACTCTTACTTCTTCTTCTGATGGAACTATACCAAAAGAAAGCTGAGATCAGAGTAGAAATAAATTGCTTATACGAAAAAGTAGGTGAAATAACTTTTCTTCCTCGTGAAATTAATTTCTGTCAAATATCACGTGATAGCATAAACTGTCGCTCGCGCAAGATCACATATCGAGTGGGGACCATGAAACTTGAAGTCTTGAAATTTAGGCACACTCACAGATTCTCGTTCTAGTTCTTATTCTTACTCTGGTTGTCATTGTCATTCTCATTCTCGGTTGTTGTTGTTGTTTTCATTCTTATTGTCATTCTCGCTCTTGTTCTTGTTCTTGTTCTTGTTCTTCTTATTCTTTCTTCACCTTCTAAATAGGTTGCAATCGTTTCATAATGCCCCCTCGTAAACGAAATGCATTTCCAAAATCATCTAAAATAGTCGAACTTGATTCATTAGAAGATCTTTCGTCTTATGTTGGCCAAGCCGAAATCCCAAAGGAAACTCTTATTAGTCATATTGAAAGAGTTCAAAGTCAGTCAAAGTCTTCTAAAAATACGGTTCCTTTAAAAAACCGTGGTCAAAATGAAGAGGAGGAGCTAACTGGAATAGGTAGATTCATGTTTACAGTTCTAGATTATACAATGTATCTGATCCCTCTTGTTGCCATCAATATCATACTTAATGTTCTTGTACGTACTCAATATGGCCAAGATATTGATTCTAATATAATAGCAGCTGAAAGTGCAACTACAATTCCTGTAATGGCAATTATCCATGGGGTTTTCCATCCATATAGACATAGTAGATTATTTCGAATTATTAGCTTTTTTGTTGCTGTAATTATTGGAGGATATATTATTTATTCATCTCATGAAGAAGGCTATTATGCTGTTATGAAACGAGCTCCTCCATTAGGAACGCTATGGGTATGGCTATTCCTTGAAATGGATTGGGAATGGGCTGCTACATGTTTAGTAGTAATTGCATTTTGGATGTGGAAGCAGGGGTATACTCTGTAAAGTGGCGAGACTTAAGGGCTGGGCCCCAACAACCGGAGGAAGACATGGTTGAGGTTGTGATTAAATGTCAATAGGGCAGAGGCCTGGCCAAAAAACAACTTGATGTCATGATTAAACCTGATGGATCATATATTGTTAATGCAATAATCTGTATATTAGAATCAAAAATTATATATTATCAAAACAAAGAAAAAAAAATATATATATATATATATATAAAGTACATGTCGTCAAAAAATATGTCATGTCATTTCATTTCATTTCATTTTTCGAAATCAATACTAGAATATTCTGGTGGAGGTGAAGGCATAACAGGAGGGGCAGTAGGTATTCGGAAATGAAGTTCATCATCAGTAATAGCAGCAAGAGCATCATCAAAAGATGGTGGTAAAGGTAGTTGTTGTAAATCAAAAGGAAGACTGTTATTAAAATATCTTGGTAATTCAACGTTACCACCAATACATCGTTGAGAGAGAAAATTAATAGGAGTATCGATTTTAACTTCAAAATGACGCCTCTTCACATCAGTACGATCATGTTTTGATATACGGAAAGAAATTATTAATCGATGCTTAACACGAATATAAGGACTTGAAGTAACGCCTGGTCTTAGATATTGAATCTCTCCATTACGAAGTTGCTGGCTGCGAGCATGCTTATATTGAGCGGGAATTTTGGTCCAAGCAGATGCATCCGAAACTAACGGAATAGTAAAGTTTAACGTAGTAGTACCAGAATCTTCATTAAAATCATCTTCAATATAATTGTTTAAAAGATCGCCATGAAGCTTCTTTGATTTTTCTTTGGAATCAGACAGATTCTCTTCTGAGCTTGAACCAGACATAATACCAGAGCCAGAACCATATTCTGGGGTTGGTTCTTGTAGCGAATCTAATGAAGGTTCAATTCCCTCTGATATAGGTGTAAAAGCTGACGCTTCTGATGCTACTGGCTGCAGTGATGATACAGGTGTCGAAGTTGACGCAGCCGATGTTACTGGTTGTAGAGTCGATAATGTTGATACTTCTGGTTCAGATGATGATGCTGATGACGATGCTGACAATGGTATCCCAACCACTGGAGCAGTGGTATCAATAGGTGGTGGTAGAGGTGGATGCGATGGATGCGATGTGCTGGCTGAATCGATAGTTGGTGGTAATGGTAGTGGCGGATTTGATGTACTAGTCCGAGAAATGACATTATAATAATTAAATAATTCATTTTCGTCCCGATTAGATGCATCATTGCCTTTATTAGTATTCTTCCTTCTCCTAGTTTCTCTTATACCGTCTACAGTTGTTTCCAAAATAGAATCCGATGTGGCCTTTTTTTCATACAGGGTTAATTTCTGAGAGATCTCAGTAAAATCTAAATGAGGATCAGGTGAATATCTATATTGTATAGTTTCATAGACTTGAACTCTCACTCTATGTACCATAACCTTTTCTAATGGTGTAAGTTTAATACTAACAGGAATAGAAGTGCCCAAAGTTAAATATTTTTGAGCGATTACAATCTCATAATGAAGTCTATTATCCCAAATACGAGAAATTACAATTGGATTATTAAAAGAAGTATCATAGTTATTTGGAGGACTCCGAACTAGTTCCACTTCTTGTTGACCAGCTAAATTTAAAGAAAAAGCACCAGCTCGAACCACTTTCGGTACTAAATAATAAGCAATTGAACCATGTGGAGCAGTTATAGTTTCAGGGGTATTAGCATCAATAGCTAAAGTGAAATTATACACATATTCACCAGCAGGAAATAAAACTGCTTCTTTATGACTAACAGTAGTTGGGTGTCTTAATTTACGTTTTGGAGCTAAAAGAGGCGCAAATAAAGGTACAGTTGAAGTTGAATCCGAATCAGATATAGTTCTACAAACTTGATTGTGTCTGGTTTCACTTTTAGCTTCATCTTTAATTTGAACTCTGCCTTCATTTCCACTACAATGAACAGCTCCGGTACTAGTACTAGGGCTATTATTACTATCATCATTTTTAAGTAATACGGCATCAGCTCCATAAATATCACTTATGATTGTAGTGAGAGATTGATCGCTATCGGAACTTTTCTCAACTGCTGGTGTTACAGCATTTCCATCTGGTAAAAATTCCCAATCATGGCAATTTATATATAAAGTATCGGTTATATCAGCAGTCGGTTGATTATGAGGTTCATCTAAAATATTCATTCTAGAAGTTTGAGTCCAAGTTGTTTTAGAAACACCATAAAATGATAAAGATATATGTTTTAATTTAGTCGGTTTCGTAAGTTTTAATAAAATGGAACCTCTTAAAGTTGCTGGTGGTTGTTCAGATAGACGTTCTTCAGGAGGGGTTCCAGTTGATGGGGTATGATGGTGACTAGTACCTTCACTATTATTATTATTATTGGTGGTGGTGTTGTTGTTGTTGTTGGTGATGGTGGTGGTGGTGTTGTTATTATTATTATTCCTTAAAAAATTAAGACGGGGTGGTGATATTGGACGTATTGGACTATCAGGTTGATTGATATCACCATGAGGACCTTCAACTCCTAAATCACGATATGAAGCGGCACCTGGTGGACAACATGTTAAAAAGACACATGGTTCTTGTAAAGATAAAGCTAAAGTGATAGCGCCAGAATGAGAACTGATTAAAGTACGAGGTTTTCCTAAACAATAAGAATATAAATTTGTTGAAGAATTTGTTGAAGAAGGATTATTATTTGAATTTTGTCTTGAAATAGGTGATATATTACTATCCGAACTAGTAGTTAGATGTAATGATAGCGGTTCTTCAATACTAGTATCGGAATTATTTCCTTGAGAATTATCCTGAGATGAAGATTGTTGTGAGTGTAATAGATTATGTATATTATGTTTTGGACCCGAAAAAGGGTTTCTTAAGAAGTGTCTTTCTGACATAGATGAGGCCAGAGAAATGTATATGGAATGTAAGTATTGTTAAATGTTGTTAAGTATTGTTAAATGTTGTTAAATGTTGTTAAATGTTGTTAAATGTTGTTAAATGTTGTTAAATGTTGTTAAATGCCTCCTTAAAATGTCGTTAAATTTCTCTTAAAATGTCGTTAAATTTCTCTTATCATGTGAGACAACTACCTCTAATTCAATCTATATCAAATGGATGTCGTGGATTTTTTCCAGGACCATAAAATCAAATGGACCTATAACAGATCAAAAAGGGGATTGATAAGACGATCGAATTAAAACTCGAACTATCGTATATTAGACACGTTCCTTAACTTTAATAATCGCTTGTTATGATTAAAATAATCCTGAAGTGATAAATGTCAAGATAAAGTGATACTATCAAGAATAAGTGATAACGTCAAGATGAAGCAGCGATAATGCAAAAGTGATGGTATATATAGCCTGGTAATGCATTCTTTTTATTATAGGCTTTTATATAAGTTAGTTTTATTGTTAGAGGTTGGTTATATTATTTTTTAATCTATCCGACGGATAAAAGTTAGGGTTTAACCAGATCAGGACTAGTTGGTAGCTAGTGTTCAGAATATTATGGGCAGTTTTGTTGCTTGCTAGATAGGTAGGGGGTGGGTAGTTGAGTCTTCCAATAATTATAGTACAAGTATGTTTAAAATAAAGAAATGGGTGTAGGCATTACTAGGCAATATTAAGAGTCCGTGTTCACTCACCCTGACTCACTCATTCTATGAATTTCTAATTCTCGTTAGCTCTTAGTCTCTCATTGACATACACACTCACACTCACACTTACTTTCTCTCACACTTTCTCTCACACTTTCTTTCACACTTTCTCTCACACTTTCTCTCTCACTCTCCACTGACGTCTGGGACAGGCGTAGACCTTTCCTCCCCCGTTTTTGATTGTCCCTTGATGGTTGGCCGCATCTCGTGGACTAGCTAGCTATCAATCGATCGATCGACTGACTATTGGGCTCACCTGATTGGGTTTATAATTTTGTTTCAGCCGCTCAAAATGATTACATGATCAATCGACCAGTTGGGTACGTGTACGTATCTATCTGGCCCGTGTACGTATCTATTAGTCCCCGAAAGACGGAGGCCGTTCCAGCCGGCCGTTTTTTCCTTGCATGCGGCAGGGAAACTGTAAAGTATGTGTCTTGTCACTACTGTAAAAATCTCTGCTATCAGCTAACTTATAAACTATTCCGGGGTAAGATCATTTATATAACGGGTTTTTACGGGAAGTTTCACGGAACGAAAAAAAATATCGGAGGTTAATCGGGGTCGGTTATCTTAAAAATTATCCAGATAAAAGAAAAATATATAACAAATCGGAGCACTGGTAGGGAGAGAAAAGATTAAAGACATCAACTGATCGATGATCGATTGATTGCTTTCATGTTTTGTTATGTTATTGCAGATATGTAATAATCCGCTCTATCAGTTACTGCTTATGCGATGTACAATGTGTCAATCTTCGTCATCGTTGAATTTTAACTGCATACATGTAACAGAACGTCTAACCAAAGCGAGCCATGATAACTCCAGCGATAACTCCAGCGAGAGAGAGAAATAGATTTGGTAAGGCATCTAGTACTAGTAGTAGTCGCTGGCCTGAGAGACCAACTGATTCAACAGAGCTCGGTGCCGAGGTGAGCGTGCAGCTGCTTCAATAGCTGCTGGCCTGATGTTTCTACCCCACCTGATCGCTTCAACTCTTGAACTAGCTTAATCGAGCTAATATCAACAGCTAAGATAACCGGCCGATCTTCTGCGCGGCTCAATATTTCATCAGATGCGGCTTCTGCAGAAAAAAGCCCCATTCTATTTCCGGCCAAAAACTAACTTCAGCTCAAACTCCGCGGAGATGAAGATCCTGGTTATGACGTCGTCTCTCATCTCCCATCGGTCTCGGCATCATTTCAGTCTCGGCATAATTAAATTTCCTTCACCATATTGTTGTCCGAGACTAATAAATATCCTAGGATTCGGTCAATTTAACTGCCGGAGCGAGAGAGCGGTTTAGAGCTGGTCCTAACATTCAGAGCCAGCAAACAACAGCGAATAAGGCCTATCGTAACTAGTGAGAGAATGCGTTGATGAGGAAGAATCTTAGGTCTGAGCTTAATATATGATAGGGCGAATTTATGACATTGAACTAACATAGTTTAACTTCGACCGGAGAGCGAATTCCCGTTTGTCGGCTTCCGACGGAGGGGAGAGGTAGGGGTACGGGCAAGTAGTAAAGCTAACTGGGTAACTTAAGTTAGTTTCTGTTGACTTGCATACAAAAAACACTCGCAGCAGGATAGTTGTCCTCGTGGTTGTTTGCATATACGAGGCGGTCAAGTTTATTTTTTGTATGAAGGTTGTTGAGGGCTGACATCGGCTAATAATTCAGATTAACACCGCGAATCAATACGGAAAGTATGTTAGTTATTAACGAATTCGTTAGGGTACTACAATTACAATTGTGTCGGATATAGATTCTATACTAAGACAGGACAACATATGTGGTCTCATTTGACATTTCTGTTTTCATGACTTGGCATGACAGATGATGACTAGTCAATCTGAAATAATCCGTCTGTCTAGACTGACTAGCTAGTTTCAGGATGCTTACCCAGTGTTTCTGCACCCCGCCTTTTATAAAATTTTCCGCTGCCATAACTCTTTAAAAAGTTCTGGAAACTTAACCTACCCTAATATATACTGACGGATAGTGCACCGTAAGAAATATCGATTGATAAGACAGTTTTGACGGTCAGTTCTTAGATAACCGCTAGAATATCCACTAGGAAATTGAATATGAACGGTCTCTGATTCTCTAAGTACACAAAGATAACCAACCTCTTTCACTCAAAATTCACCTGTTATTCATTAACAATCAAAATCGGAGGAATATGTGCGTTGCTATCAAAATCCTAATATATCATTTCGTCAGTTAATATTTTCTTATCATTCGTTTATTTCTTTTATTTTATTATGTAATATCTTTGATTAACGTCAAGATCTTAACTAGCACGGACTGCTATTGATACTTGTCAGCCACAAGTATTGGATACTACTGGATTCAATCTGGAATCCCTGATAGATAAGCTCTTCTAACAAGGTAGTAACCCCTATTCCTAACTAGTTACAATCGTGTCTTTCAATTAGCTAATTAATTAAAAAGCTTGAAAGCACAGGAGGATTATTTCGTATCAAAACCAGATGGTTATAGTAATGGCACTTGAATAGAGGGGTTTAGATGCCACTTTTAGAAATAAGCTAGGTAGGTTTCTGCTAGGGTAAGGGAGTTTTTTCAAATTTGAGCCGCAGCAGATTTCGTTTCGGCTGGTGAAAAACGCTAAGTTAGCGTTTTTCCTCAGCCGAAATAAATCGGCTGAGGTTATGGTTCAGTGCCCCATTCAGCAAGATTTTCGTACGCGTCGTCAATTAATATCACATTTAACTAAAGATATGCTTCGCGTCATTTCTATCCCCCCTGATTCATAAATTTATACAATTTCTCCTGAAAAATATAAGAAAAATGATAATATCGAGCTTTACGCTGAAGTCTCCGGCGTCGGGCATGCCTGTACATCAGGAATAGGCCAGCTACAAGAAAAATACCCCTCGCTTTTAGACTTAAACAGACCATTATACATTTCTAAAATCGAATTTCAACCCGCTAAGAGCGAATGAATAGAATAGAGGCGAATGTTCAACATAAGAAGCAAGAGCACGTCGTGTCGCTTTTATTTTCATTTCACCAAGTTGGAACTCGAAATTGTCACCTATAAAGGGATATCATCCGTTAGTCGCATAATTGCAGCAGATTTGTAGAAGATTTGTAGAAGAAATGTTAATGCATTTCTAAACCACAATTTTGAATAAGTTAGCTAACACCCATACCCTGGCAGAAACCCAGCTAACTTACATTTTCTGAAGTTGCATCTAAACCCCTCTAATATATGTATAAGTAATCTCTTACTAGCTACATAGATCTAACTCGTAATTCAGCAAACTGAGAGATTGTACCCAAGTAATATGGGCGGACTCGTATGCTCCAGCTGCCGGAGACAGATAGGGACCCTCCTTTTTACCCACCAGTCGGTCCAGTCCACCTCCGGCTAGTGCTATGTTGTCCCACTAAGGCAAGATTAAATCTCGTTGTGATAGATCTCGGTAGACATGCCACCTGGATCTTACTGCCATCCTATCGGAGCCAATTCAAAAGTCCAGAGCTTCAGTCTAAGCAGTACTAGCTGTCCAATATAAAATACATTTATTTTCCGGAAGTCACGCAGAAGACTTGCACGCATGAGCAAAACACTCTCGGCTGGATCGATCCAACAGCCTTAAATTCACGTGATGTACCCTAACATTTAAATTTTGCTATCAGCCACAACGCCAGCAGAGCATAGACAATTTCAAAATATAACTTGAGTTACATAGGTTTTTGTTGTTCTTTAACATCGTTAACGACAATTCTGCGAATTTGATTTCCTGTTGAATTGTGAATTGTGAATTGTGAATTGTGAATTGTGAATTGTGAATTGTGAATTGTGAATTGTGAATTGAGTTTTTTGTTGTTCCTGAAGCAGTGGTGTGAAACTTGAATTTCCTTGGCATTGTACCAAAATGACTTCACTGAAATCATTCATTAAAAGGATTAGAGCTGCTAAAACAATAGCTGACGAAAGAGCAGTTATTCAAAAAGAATCAGCTGCTATCCGTACTTCTTTTCGTGAAGATTATTCCGATAATCATATTAGAAGACAAAATGTTGCCAAATTATTATACTTGTTCACTTTAGGTGAACGTACTCATTTTGGTCAAGTGGAATGCCTGAAGTTATTAGCTACTTCAAAATTCTCCGATAAAAGATTGGGTTATCTTGGTACAATGTTATTATTAGATGAAAATCAAGAAGTGTTAACTCTTGTAACAAATTCCTTATCTAATGATTTATCTCATCCTAATCAATATGTTGTGGCTCTTGCTTTATGTACATTGGGTAATATTGCTTCTACTGAAATGGCTAGAGATTTATTTGCTGATGTTGAAAAAATAATATCTTCATCCAATCCTTATCTTAAGAAAAAAGCTGCTTTATGTGCTTTGAGAATTGTAAGAAGAGTACCTGAATTAGAAGAAGTGTTTGTTGACAAGTCTAAGATGTTATTAAATGATAAGAACCATGGTGTTTTATTATGTGCTACTTCTTTAGTATATGATCTTTGCGATAATAATCCTGAAGTTCTTGTACCACAATTTCGTCCATTGGTTCCTACTTTAATTAAACATTTGAAAGTATTATCTAGTTCTGGGTATGCTCCTGAACATGATGTTGCTGGTATTAGTGATCCATTTTTACAAGTGAAATTATTACGTCTTTTAAAACTTTTAGGAGCTGGTGATCCGGGTTGTTCTGAACAAATGAGTGACATTTTAGCCCAAATCGCTTCAAATACCGATTCTTCTAAAAATGTTGGTAATGCTGTATTATATGAAACAGTTTTAACTATTTTTGGAATTGAAGCGGATTCGGGTTTAAGAGTCTTAGGTGTTAATATTCTAGGAAAATTCCTTAGTACAAAAGACAATAATACTAGATATGTGGCTTTGAATACTCTTTTAAAAGTTATTGAAGTTGAATCTACTGCTGTTCAAAGACATCGGGCAACTATTATAGAATGTTTACAAGATGTAGATATTTCAATTCGTCGAAGAGCTTTAGATTTATCATTTGCACTTATTAATGATCAGAATATTCGTGTTTTAGTTCGTGAATTATTAGCTTTCCTTGAAACTGCTGATAGTGAATTCAAAACAAATCTAATTTCTCAAATCGCTGTTGCTGCTGAAAGATATGCTCCTAATAAACGTTGGCATATAGATACAATTCTAAGAGCTCTTAAACTTGCTGGTTCTTATGCAAAAGAAAATGTTCTTTCTGCATTTATTACTTTAGTCATTACTACTGATTCTGATGAATTACAACTATATACTGTTCAAAAATTATATTCGGCATTAAAACAAGATATTACTCAAGAAGGGTTAACTATAGTTGGTGTATGGCTGATTGGAGAGTATGCTAATATTCTTTTAAAAGGTGGATCTTATGAAGAAGAGGAATTGGTTCATCAAGTTAGTGAATCGGATATAGTTTCATTGTTTGAAGCTCTTCTTGATAGTCTTTATGCTACTGAAGTTGTTAAGGAATATGTTCTTAATGCACTTATGAAATTAACTGTTCGATTTTCATCTGCTTCTGAAATCGAAACAATTCGTCGTATACTTGAATCCAATGCTGATTCTCTTAATGTTGAAGTTCAACAACGGGTTGCTGAATATACTGTTTTATTTGGTTATGATTCTGTTCGAAGAGGCGTATTAGAGAAAATGCCTCCACCAGAAAATCGTGAGGATTTAACAAAACAAGCAGAGAAAGCTAAACCTAAAAAGGCCCATCATGTTGTTAGATCATCCGGGGCTCATAATGTTGTTGAAGATTTACTTCTTGATTTAACTAGTGATGCCACGACGTCTACTAATGGAAATGGTATTGGTGGTGGTGCTACTACTAGTGATTTACTTTCAGATATTTTTGGGTCTTCGACGGCCAGTGGTAGTGCTGCAACTGGTGACCTTCTTGGTGGTGGTGGTAGTGCTTCTTCAGCCGTTACTGCAGCTGTTCCTTCCAAATCTACAAATCAAAGTATTCTTGATTTATTTGGACCTAGTCCAACTTCCACGACTACAACTGTTACGCCTACGGCCAGTTCAGGGTTACCTCAACAAGGTTCTATTCTTAGTGGTGGATCGGATTTATTAAGCCTTGGTAATATCACTACCACGACTACCACTACATCCTCAAATCCCACTGCTCAATCAGGCTCAGTAGAGGAGGTTTATGATGGAAACAATCTCAAATTAACTTTTCAACCTCAAAAAGAATCTCCTGGTTCTGTTACTGTCATTGCTAGCTTTGTTAATACCAGCCCCACCTCAACCATTTCGGATCTCGTTCTCCAAGTTGCTGTCCCCAAAAGCCAAAAACTTCAATTACAAGCTCTTACTTCTTCCATATTATCCCCTGGTCAATCTGCAAAACAACTTATGAAAATTTCCGGACCTCCAGGAGGAAATGTCCGATTACGTCTCAGAATTTCTTTCACTATCGATGGTAATGAAGTTAAAGAGCAAGTGGATTTCAATAAATTCCCTCCTAGTTTACTGTAAACAACAGAGAATAAGCATAAAATAGCTATAATATAGATTCGCACGTCAAAGTTCCGTTTTGCCTCCGCCCAGACCACCTAGCTCGAGCGAAGTAAAGTAACAATCATTTCCAATTCGATCAATAAATACGAAATTGGTGTCTTCAGGAAATGACGGCCTGCCCTTCAAGCAGCCCTTTGGATATCCCTCATCCGCCGGAGCAAAATCTGTAGTTTAAATTCCATCAACCGTTTACGTCTCGGTCATATATACAGGGATAAGTAGAATGGTCATGCAATACCTTATATTTACCCTAACCGCTATCTAATCTGGCATGTAGACATTGAGATCTGATCTGGAGCTTCCAAACTTTCGTTACGCTTAACGAGTAATATTTTCAGCTATTCTATTTAGTTGAAAGTCTGACCGTGTAAATAAAGAAGAGAGGCAGTGGGGTCCGAGACCAGAATCGCTCTATGTAGTATGTTTTTAGATCATGACGTTACAATTAAAATTGAAAGCAATTTATTTATTAGCGATATAATAGAGTCAAATCGACTTCAAGGACTACTAGCCTAGACACCCGGAGACTACAAGTACTCCAGCCTTTATAAAAAGGAGTTTAATTGTGACAGATTGAAGTAAATATATTATTTACGGCATACCTTCAAGGCAGACGGCACAAACACCTTGTGAGTTACAGCGTCGAAATACCTTGCGATATCGCGGCGAACACATCTTGAATGTCGCAGCAAACACAGCAAACACAGCAAACACATTCCGAATAATTTAACAGGACCTGCCTCTCAAAGCACGATGACGTACTACATGCAAGTATAATAGTTCTTCAATCAACGACATGGCCACAACCTCGACCATGTCGGCCCCAGTTAGCGCGTTGAGTCGTTTAACAAGTATTTATGATGTCAATGCATAATTACCAAAAAATATCAAAGTCTTACCATGATGCTCTCGATGAATCTTTCAAATCTCTTTTTATTGGTATACGGAGTTAGATAATATTATTCGATCGTTTAATATAATATATAATAATCAGACAGTAATCAAATTGTTTCTCCTTGTCCCTGGCTCAGTCAGGGTGTGTATATGGTTAGGGTGCATGATCCATTTTAAGCGGATATTGGGCAATCCTCATTTTCTTCATCTTCATTTTCATCTTCTTCCTCGTTCTGGTTCTTGTTCTTGTTCTTGTTTTTGTTTTTGTTCCTGTTTTCCTTGTTCCATATCTTTCAATTCATGGCTTAATTCAAAATGTCAGATAATGATAATATGTTGGCTGTGCCATTGAGACGAACCGATTCGGTATCTCTAAGTCTCGCTTTACAAACTTGCATAGAACAGGAGTATAATCAACATCCAGACAAATATGCCAAAGAACTGGATACTGTGGAACGTGCTCGGAATAATATAGTTGAGTTACAATGTACCCAGAGTTCGTTAGATGATTTGGTTAGGTATGAACACGATATGAATTAATCGGACAAACAAAACATAAACTAACTGTTTCAGATACTATACTATCTTAACTGGTATGATTGCGAAATTTCCGAGTGATGTAAGTTGTACATCGAGGCAAAAGAGGATATAGGTCCTGTTCCTCCGGCTGATGGATGAAATACGGACTACCTTTGCTCTAACCTGAGCCAATGGCATTCTCGAGCGTCGCGAGAGGATCTGGGTCTACTCCCCAGTTGCCTCCCCCGTCCCATCTGAAACTGTAACCGAAGCTAACACTGTTCTTCTCGTTTTAGATTAGTCTTGATTTTGTTTGGTATAATACATTGGGATACGCTACTAATGCTGCCAATTCTCATAGATCACTTCAGTTTGAACGAATAAATGTTTTATATAATATAGGGGCTATATATTCACAATTGGCATGTAAAATCCCTAAAACAAATCATCAGGATGGGCTCAAAAAGGCTTATCAACAATTCCAATTAGCAGCAGGTGCGTTCCGATATTTAATTGATGAAGTCATACCTGATTTTGAACATCCACTTCCATTAGCTTTAGACAAGAATACATTGGAGTCATTGGTTTACTTAAATCTGGCACAAGCTCAAGAATGTTTCTGGTTAAAGGCTGTTACTGATGAACTTAAGAATATCACAATAGCAAAATTAGCTAACGAGGTTTCTGAATTATATAACACTACATCAACTTATTGTAATCGAAGTTCAATTCTCAAGTCAGAATGGGTTGAGCACATCATATGTAAAAGGTATCATTTTGCTGCTGCTGCTCAATATCGGGCTTCTGTGGATTGTCTCGATAAATCAAAATATGGCGAAGAAGTTTCTCGATTAAAAGCGTGTGTTAAATTTTGTTCATCTGCTTCGAAACATAGTAAATATGTGTCTTCAACAGTGCTAGATGATATTTCCGGTTTAAATTCCAAGGCCAAAGCTGATCTTATTCGAGCTGATAAAGATAATGATTTAATTTATTTGCAGGAAGTTCTGGATGAAAAAAGTTTACCACCAATAGGTCTGTCCGCAGTTTCTAAACCTATTGTTCTTCCCGAAATTCTATCTTCTGGTGATCCTCACAATAAGCAACAAATGTTTGCATCTCTTCTTCCCTACGTTTTATATCAAACTGCGAAAGCATTTTCCGAAAAGATTGAAGCATATGTTCAACGTCATATTATTTCCGAAATTGAAGCTCTCACTTCCAAATTACATACAGAATTACAAAAATTGAACCTTCCTGGCGCACTAGATGCAGTAGAGAAACCGTTAGGAATCCCACAATCACTGATTAGTTATTCAGAGGAAATAAGAGCCAATGGTGGGGTTACTAAATTAAGACAAAGCTTGCAAGATGTTCAGAAACTCGCCAATCAAGCCCATGAACTCTTCAAGGGAGCTACTGATACTCTAGTTATTGAAGAAAAGGAAGATAATTACTTCCGCACAACGCTAGGTACCAAAAGATGGACTCGATTACCATCTCATGAAGCAGCTGTAGATCTTTGGGATCTTCATAGTACATATGAAGAATATCTTTCTATTGCCGCAAAAAGTGATACCGAAGCTGAGGAAAAACTAGTCTCTGTTGAAGGATTGCTTGCAGTTCTTGAGGAAGGTCAGAAATCTATGGAATTTTTTCTCCCGAATGCTGTTGTTGTGAAGCTGAGTCCCGCCCTGGAACAAGCCATGAGTGATCTTCGGGCCGCTTTATCCAAGAGTCGAGGAATGGAACATGAACGAGTGCAATATACCAAAATACTACATGCGGAGGTGACTAATATTGATCTGCGTAAGTATTAGTGAACAACAGAATTCATTTTCGTTACTAACTCTAGTTAGTCCCTCAAATCATAAACAAATATAATGAAGTCCAACGATCAGCTGATTCTCCAATTAAAATCGAGGCATCTCTGTTTGAATTAGTCTATAGTCAGAGTTTGGGCCGTTTTGATAAAGATCTTGTTTGGGTGCAAGACCAAGGAGATAAACAGAAATACCTGCTGGAAATAATTGAACGACGTAATGCCACGTTTTTGGAAACAAGTCAAACAGATATCGGTTATACAGACAGACAGAATGCAGTACAGAGTCTGGAGCAAGCATATTCACGATATAACGATGTTCGAACCAGTTGTGAACATGCATTAAACTTTTACAACGGGGTTACAGTTCAACTACAGGACTTACAGCATCAATGCAAACAATTTCTGTATGAGCGAAGAGTACAAGGTAGTGATCTAGAAGCAGTTCTAACTACTAATGAAGTGCCAATTGTTGGCGCTACTGATAATGATTCAAAGCCCTTGCCTGCCCCACAACCTCAACCACCAGGAGCATGGGATCCATCAAAAGGAATACGATTCGGTTGAAACATATATATATATACATAGAGTTTTAATTAAATCTGAACAGTTCTTTGCTTCCGGTGACCTCGTTGTCTAGTCCTTAGGTGAGCTTACTGACCTTCACTCAGTTGAGTGATCTGTATTAAACACATTGCACCAATTGTAATTTCTTCCAGACCGTAACTCGACAAGGTAGTATATAGGTAGATTCCAAATGCAAACTCTTAGATCACATTCACGATCTTCGATGCGATCTGCCTTTCGTCAAGGCAAACTCCAAGATCACATTCACGATCTTCGATGCGATCTGCCTTTCGGCAAGGCAAACTTCAACATCACATTCACGATCTTCGATGCCTTTCGTCCCGTGACCGGACTGTCCCAGTCCCGCGCAATAACAGCAACGGGGCTTCCCTAATCATGACGTTGTCTCTTTTCTTCTGGTTCGATATCGTCCTCTCCTTTGCTTTGTTGTTGTTCTCGCCACTTGCGGAAATTCTCTTGTTTTTCTAATTTTTTACCAGCTAACCGATGTCGTTTGCTATTTATATGCACTTTCCAGGCTTCTTCGCCTATAGAAATAGAGTGCTCATTATCTAATTTACTACAAATATCACATGTAAAATGTTTCCATTTATCAGCATTGAACGCTTTCTCACTACTACGAGCTTCTAGTAAGGACTCTTTACCAGGAGGGGCCAATAAAACAGAATAATTTGGAGATATTCCCTTTCCTTCAGACTCTATAAACTCTTTACATATCGTGACTCCCCGAGAAAACACATTTTCCTTCCATAGACTTAAATCTGTGGCATCTAATAGTGCAGCATCTTTTTCCCCAGATGGCACCTGAGATTGGCACATGGGAAGAAGTTTCTTATGAATCCATTTAGTCTGCCTCGTGGCATACTTTCTAGTGGCTTGTTTCATAGCCTCTATTCCTGAATCTGGGGTTGCCACATCACCCTTTAACCATGGTAAAAACTGTTTAAATCCAATCACTTGCCAAACTCCTCTTTCCAAATCAACTGAACCAGGTCCATTTTGTGCTTCTATTGATTTGTATTCTTCATACATGTCCTTTATTTCTTGATAAAGACCTTTTTTCAACATTATATCAACTCGGGCGTCCAACCGCGGATCTAAAACTTTTTTATCACACCATACCCATAAAATCAAAGATCTATATCTCATACTGAGTCGAGCATCACCACCATCACTTGGACTATCTCCATTAGTATCGTCTCCGCTATTACTATCTTCCCGTTGCTGTTGTTGTTCATTATAAATATCAGAAGGTTTTCTTCCTGTTGTATAGAAAACTTCTAAGGCTCTTCTTATTCTTCGAGTATCATTTGGATGGAATTTTTGTGAAATCAATGGGTCTGCTTTCTTAAGATGTTCAAGTATCACTGAATCTGAAGAGTTCAAGATCCGTTCCTGATCCTCCGTCAGATCAAACTGCGGAATATCCTTTGATGATGCAATGGTACTATTCTTGAACAACAAAGATTGAATATAATAATGGGTTCCACCTACTAGAATCGGAAGCTTTCCCCGCGAATGAATATCATCAACCTGAAAGTTAGCACTTGTTCCTGGTTATTCCCCGACAGTTGATCACTTACTATTGAAATAGCTTCATCTTCAAACTGCTTTACACTATATTCATCTTTCCAGTTAACATGGCCAAGAAGATGATGTGGAATGTTTTCCCGCTCGGGAATAGGATGCTTGTTGGTGATGTTATCCAGCCCAGAATATACCTGCATCGAATCGCCATTGATTATCTCTCCATTGAGTGCCTTTGCAATTTCAATACTGAGTTGCGATTTTCCAACCCCAGTAGTTCCAACTACCGCGATAAGAGTCTTGGTAGCCGAGTTCATCTTGTCAAGGACGGGACACAATTGAAAAATTAGAAGTTGATCCGATGGATTATGTAATTTTTATTGCGCGGCTGAAACTGGAAAAGACCAGAGACCAGACCCCTGGACCTGAGATGGAGATGTGCTACATGATAACAATCGAGGGGAACAACGTTATCTCTGCCCAAGCAACCAGAGTGGTAACATGTCGTTAGTTTTCCGCTTCGAGAAGTGCAGTACCTATTTTATTACCTGGATTAGAAATGATCTCGAGCGCAGTGGTTCTCGCCGCTGGAGATGAAATAGGACATGAGCCATTTGAAGTTCTCCAGCAAAGCGAGAGCAAGAGGGTCCGGCCGGAGGCGGAGCGGGTCGACTATGACAATTGAGCGAATGGTGAGGGATATTATTGATACATATATGCTAAAAGAGTTGTTCTTATTAGAAAGACGAAAGTTGAATGCAAGCAGAAAGTCTATACGACTGCCAATATAAACAAAAGGATGGCGGTTAATTCTATAGTGGGTATGTGCATAGATAAAGAAAATGCAGAGCTTTTGGCTTGGTCGGTAGACGACGAAGCAGATGCTGAACTAGTAGATGATGGTGATGTACCTGATGATGATGATGATAATGATGATGATGATGATGATGATGATGATGATGATGATAATGATGATGATGATGATGACGATGACGATGACGATGAAGAAGAGGAGGAAGAAGTGGCGGTTGATGTCGATGACGTTGATGTTAATGTTGACGTTGGATCAGCAGCAGTTGAAGACTGCGAACTACTAATAGTAGAAGAATTTGAAAGTGATGCAAGAACTAAAGAATCTTTAGGAGTATCATCAGTTGAACTAATCGTTTTATTAGCAAAACCTATTCGTTGTTCATCCATATCAAAAACCGTATAAACAGTTTTCAAAAATACATCACCTAATATCCAATCTGAATCTTGAAGGCTTATACCTTGGACATTAGTAGCACACATTGATGCATTATTTTCAAGTGCACTACCAATAAAATTCTCACTGGTAAGAGGCCATTGCACACCATTAAATTCAAGAGTAATAACAACGTCACTATCACATGGAATAGCAAAATTAGTACCATCCGTTTCAGAACCTGCAATATATCCATGAAGTTTAAGAGCATCATCAGGAGGCATTACTATTAAAGTCGTACCAGTATCAACAACAGCCGATCTAGAACCACCAAAATTAATAACATTACCATTAATAGTAGTATTATCAATAGGCAAAGTCCATAAGATTTGATCCGTTTGTAAATCTGTATAAGAAATCTGTCCATTGTATTTTGATGTATCAACGCCACCAAAAGTAATACTTCCTTCATCATCAGGATCAGCAGATATTCCCAAATTAACAGCAAATACTTTTTCTGAAATTAAATATTGATCTTTTAAAGTTGTTAAAATACTTGGGAAAGTACTAACAGAATATTCATTAGCAGGTAAACCTATAATACCATCGATTGGAAAAGATGCAAAAGTATTTCCCGCCTGATCAGCAACCCCAAAATCTAATCTAGTTTCAAACCCTGCAAATGATACTATATCATTAAAAACTGTACCATTAATAGTACTTGTAGTATAAGTTATAGAAAATGGCTCATCATTTTCATTTATACTTGAAGAAGAATTAGATGGATTATATTGTTCATGTGAAGTACAAACTGTATCAGTACAATTTGAACCATACACCCAACTATAATAAGAACCAGTATCAATAATGACACTGAAATTCTGTCCAGTAGAACCTATCTGCATTACTAAGTAATAAGAAATATCATTACCTTCTTGACTAACAAGAGTAGTAGCAGATTTATTGATATCGCTGTCAGATGAAGAAGTTGTTAATTCTTCTGAGCCAGATAGAATATCAGCTACTAGAACCATTGTATCAGATAATTGAGATGTTTGTGAAATAGATGCTAATTTTGAAGTTCCCAGTGAAGGAGATAATCTTTTATATAGAGGGGATGAGAATGAACGAGGGTTTGTTGGAGCAGCTGAAGACACTGATATGATTAATGCAATTAAAGCGAATAAAGATGTTGTTGACCACATTATGAATAAATATGACGTATCTAGTACTAGTATCAAATGCAAATGGAAAATGAGAAAATGAGAAAAAAAAAAGTCTGAAAGATAGAATATTATCGAGAAAACGCGTACTTAATCAAGCGGTATATACAAAGTCTGTTGAGATATAGATACAATTTCGACTCTATTATCCAATAGTTCTATGTTAATTCAAGTCCAAGTCCAACTAGTACCAGTCTAATTCAAGTTATCCTTGAATTCCAGCTAGTATTCCGATGAGATTATCCAGTCCAATTGGAATAATCCAAGCTAGCAGTTAATAATTCCAATATTCCAACAAGTAGTCCAACTTGACTACTAATCCACCCAACAGTCCCTATTTATTTCCTGATTTTTTTTGTCACGGATATTAAAGATTTATATATAAACAGTACTACACTCGACCTGGAAGTGTATGACAGGATCGTCTTTTTTCAATGCAATCCTGAAATAAATGATAGCCCCTTTATAAACTCCTTGATAAGATGACGGACAGCAGCAGCAAGCAGGTATTAACAGACACAGGACGAGAGAGACCAACCACCCTGATTCGTACAGTACCTAGATGTCTAGCTGTTATATGTATGTATCTAGTAACCGGTTAAAGGTTAACGTTATAACTGTTATGTATAGTTTAAAGTTATAACAGGTCAATGTATCAATGTACAATGTGAAGATCAACAGATCAGAGTTTTCTATAACTGTCCAAGTAGACAATTATGATTATTTTAGCTTTAAGCGATGTCAAAGAGATGAGTAGACACACCTAAATAATTCTATGACTCTGATCAAGACTCTTCGATCAAGACCTATTCCTTTGTCTTCGATCAAGACCTAATCCTTTCTAGCTTCTATCAAAATTTAATTCCTTTCTCTAGGCTCCAAGATCAAAAACCTCCTTTCTATATGTATGAGATGAGTATGGGTATCACTAAAGTGGCTGGTTGATTTAATGAACTAACTCTTTAACAGAGAAACTGATTGATTTAACCAGGTACATGTATTTAATGGACTGTGGCTAGGAGTGATAAAGAAGGTCCAGTTCTACCCATTCTGCTGGATAAAGCAGTCTCGGCGGTCTGTTTCAGGAATGTCCTAACCAAAATCCTGTACTAGCTCAGGGTATGTGTGGTTCTTCGGTGGATCTTATGCACACTTCAGGATGCAGATTACCAAATGTTAACTTGTACCTTCACAGAACAGCACAGTGACTGTTGAATCTCCTTTTTGATTTAAAAGTCTTGGCTGGAATTTCAACTACGTATAGTAATTGAATTGTGGATCAAGATCGACCGACAGATTCTTCTTATCAGTTAAAGAAAGAACACGACAGTAACCACAGTCTCACGCGTGCATCTGTGGCTATATATAACATTTTAAATTAGATCTTAAAACAGATTAGTAACGGTAAATGAGATCTTTTAACTTAATTTGTAAGTTAGATCTGGAGATTGTAAGTGTAGCTTATCTGTTAACTGTCTCGTTAACAGAACATGAGCAACATAGTTGTTGGCCTTTAGAGCGCATAAATAATATGCAGCTACCGCGTAGATCTAAGTTTCAGTTACCCCTTGCTTGGTTCGATGGGGCTTCGGAGAGGACGGGAGGAGCCAGTCAGTTGTTCGATTTATCATTCCGATATTCGCTTAGGAACTGTGTTTACCAACGTTAAAGTTTAACCCGGAAATGTAGCCACTTATCTGGTTCATCTAGGACATAATATATATAGAAACAATTCTGTTTCACATATGTACATTGAAATAAAGGAGACTAATTTTTTTATATTAATATGGAAAATGTCAATCGAAAAAGATAACGGGTGCTGGGAGTAAGCTACACCGAGAAAAACTGGGTCTGGGACTGATGCTGCTCGAAAATAAAGAAAGAACTGACTCTGGACTGAAGAGATTAATTCAATGATAATGTTACTATGGCTAGGTTAAGATAAGCTACCTTGTGTACACTGTGTACAGAGTAAAATTTGTACTGCATAAATCACAGCCTTAGGCTTGGCAGGAGAACATACACCCTTTATGGCAAAGCTAGATCTACTTGCCATATGCGCGAATCGTTATGAGAGTCCATGTAACGTTATAGTACCTGGAGCTGTACGTAGCAATAAACTTACTACTGTATTAGCGGTTAACTCAATAACTTATATATAATTGTTTAGATCTTTTGGTTGTTTTTAAAAGCAAACCAACTTTAAAGCTAGCTATTAAAATTCAAGATTATTATTTGCCTATTA
The DNA here is from genome assembly GCA_030583505.1 of Sugiyamaella castrensis. NCBI lineage: Eukaryota > Fungi > Ascomycota > Dipodascomycetes > Dipodascales > Trichomonascaceae > Sugiyamaella > Sugiyamaella castrensis. The sequence goes on along the minus strand of JAJMIF010000018.1, from coordinate 169,945 downwards.
TAATTATTTACCCTAACGTTTGTGCATTCATCTGAAACATTGAAATGCAGATCAATTGATTAATCCTGTACGGCTGATTGGTGGCTGACTGGCTGTCTGACAGACTGACAGTGATATGTGGGAGCCGTATTGGGCGCAGGCCCCGTAGCCCTTGACCTCCCTGGCCCATGGCTTATTAGTCCTTCTTCTTGGTTGAAGTCTTCAGCAAAACGGTGAGAGACAGCTATGTAGGTATCTTATCAAGAACAGCGGAGGAGAAATGAAAACTAGTTAAAGGAGTGATTCCAGAACACTAAGTTAACTTAATTAATTATGCGGTTGGGAAATAACCATTAACTGGTTAACAGTTACAACAGTACAACTTTACATTTGGTGAAAAATCAGCCCTAAATAACTTCCAAATTTGTCGGCATTTAACGGTTAGATAACCTTGGTCGTCTTGGAGCGGTAGATTTAGTGTTGAGAATGAACCACGTTTTGGAACTTACTCCTGCGCACCTGTCAGTTTCAATATGCATGCAGTCAGACCAAGAATCGCCTCCATAATCAATCAAACTGTTGATCAAGAAAAGAATCTATATATCGATGAGATCTCGAAGTATATTAGGCAGAATTGATCTAATGAAAACTTGAACAAGAATAAATGTTTGCTCTAACCACGCCCCAAGATATCCTGCCTCCGGCTCTGCTAGGGGTTCTATACCTGCATATCTACTAATTTCATCTTTTATCTACAATCTGTTTATAGAATCACATTTATTTTTCTCAACCTCTCGTTAAAACAATTTATAATTAATCAATCCTCTGCATCTCGTTCCACAAATGGAGTTTAAAATCAATGAAGATATTTTCGTCGACAGCTTGATCCTTCCGCTGGATCACGATGATATAGCATACAGTATCTTTACTATTAACTTGTAAACTTTCTATGGTTATTCATCAAATTACCAATCGAAAAGCATATGGTATTGAGGAATTTAAACTTCGTAATAGATGAAAAACTCTGATTGCAATGATTGCGGGAATAATTATGGGAATGATAATGATAACACTAGTGCCATGAATACTCTTTGAAAATGGGGTCATTGGTTGAAGTGATATTCTGCTTTAACTAGTGCCCTTGCTTCATATTATATGAGCGTAGCCAGGGAATGATCCCAACCAATCGAATCATAATGGTTTTGGAGTTAGCCCATGCCGCCAGAGGCCTCAACAATTGAGCATGTATCTTCAATAGTCAATAATCCAAATGTTATTTTGATATTATATATATATTATATATATTATATGCTCTACTACTATGCAGCTCTTTTATTTTTGGTAATAAAATTATTTTTGTTTTGTGTTGTGTTCATTCATCTACTATACACAACACCTAGACTATCAAGTCTATCACAACTAGGTAATGGGATTTTTATAGCTTCATCATAAGCATCAGTATCAATGAAAAACCAACCTCTAGAATCTTGAATTTTTTGTTGCTTGTTCTCATATTCATTATAACATCGATTTTTAAGAATTTGAATATAAGATAATTCAGCCTGACGATCTAATTGACCTAGCCTTCTATCACTTAATTGAGTTAAATCTTCAGGTTTAACATAATAAGGAATGTTATGTACAGGAGTAGTTCGTTCCAAAGTATAAGGAGGTACAGGTTTGAATTCATACCGAGGAGTCCTTAAACCAGTTGAAGAATTATCACCAAATAATGAAAATAATAACGGTATACAAAATAATAAAACTAATGGTAATAATTCAAATAATTGTCTAATAGAAAATTGATCTTGATTATTACCAGCAGTGGGACCACCTCCTCTTGCACCACCATTACGAGCATTGGTTGTACCTTGACTAAATGCAGAAAATGGGGAACCACCTCCACCAAAAGTATGAACACGAATACCTGGACCACCAAACCCACCAAATTGTTGGAAACCACCACCACCACCACCACCTCCTCCAAAAAACATATTAAATAGATCATCAGGAGAAATATCACCAAATCCTTGAGCAGCACCGGCAGCTCCTCTGCCACCCGCACTAGAACTAGAAATTCCTGCTCTACTATCTGGGTCAGAACCAGTTTGATCATAAATTCTCTTTTTATCAGCATCTGATAATATTTGAAAAGCTTTTGAAACCATTTTAAATGCTTCATCAGCACCAGGTGCACCATTTTTATCAGGATGCATTATTAATGCTAATTTTCGATATGATTTTCTAACTTCACCATCAGAAGAAGGAGATTCGATATCTAAAATAGCATAATAATCAGTATGTTTACATTTTCGAACTCTTGTTACAGCAGCCATTTGGGCTGAAGTATATGTACGATCTTGTCTACCTTGATTATGAGATCTATTTGTAGTGGAAGTTGTTCCACGTTCAGATGAAGTTGATGACATTTTAATAGGTCGATTAGAAATTAAAAATTAAAAATTTAGGGGTATTAGACTGGAGTATTGACACTTGAAAGGTTCTTCTCCACTGTAGAGTAACTAGAATGGCTGTGTTCTACCGAAAAGAAGTTTGACTATTATAAAACCTTCTGTCACTGGTCCTGATGTTGATATATAGTTGTAATAATTATAACCTGAAGCAGTACTGATATAGCTCAAATGGATATTGCACTAGAAGATGATATTAATAACTTGAAAAATATCTATCTATCAACCTATTAACTAATCTACGTCTCCCTAGAAAAGATACACAAAGTAGATCTAGCCTAACAGATCTATCTTTATAAATATATATTTAGAAAGATGAGCAGATATAAACTAAGTTGAAAAGGTTGTAGAAACAGAAGTAGATTTGAGGTCAAACTTGTATAGATAGTAGAGTCAAAGATGTAGAGAAAGAAGAGTCAAAGTTGTAGATAGTAGAGCCGAACTTGTACTGATATAAGAGTCAAAGATGTAAATAGTACAGCCGAACTTGTGTTGATAGAAGAGTCAAAGATGTAGGTAGTACAGCCGAACTTGTATCGATAGAAGAGTCAAAGATGTAGATAGTAGAGCTGAACTTGTAGCGATGTCCACTTGAAAAGATAGTAGTAGAAAAGTAAAGTGTGAAGTGTGTGAAATATGAAGAGTGAAGAGGTAGGTTCTGGGCGGCCGTTAGCTAGCTATAACAAGCTATAGCAGACGCAGAACGGCTTAAGCCCTGAGCGGCCCTATCTAAAGTATTACGTATAACATGCGGGCACGATATACACACCCACAGCCGAGCAAGCCATTTAGGTATTATGTGCTCCTCCTCTACACACCAAGCTAGTTTATCCGCTCCTTCTTTATGCTTTCGCAACCCTCCTTTGCACTCACTCGGTTGTTTTCATCTGTGTCCTCCCCTGTCCCTCCCAGTCAAACGGTTGATTAGATAAAAGCTCGTTAAGCCGTTTATCAATGCCGTTGAAATTTTTACAAAAAAAAAAAAAAAAAAAAAAAAAAACCCCGTTATAATTATTGGTATTAAACTGGTTATATGGGAGCGGGGTTAAACGTAAGTTAGCCTAACCTGTTACGGTACACGAATATATATCACTAACGAACTCTGAGACTGTTGATTGAGATACCTTCTGTTAGAATTTCTCCTCAAGCCAAACTATACACTTTTGCTGAGATGGGCGTGGAAGTTGACTTCGATACCAGGAGCGTAGCCCCTTTCGTTTCAGGTCAGTAATAGCGTTTTTCTTCCTCAAATAATTAGTCAATACACACCCCATATAACCCCTCTCGGTATAATACGATATCCCAGAAAAGTGAAACGATATCGGAAAAGAAAGAAATTGGAAATTTACCAGCTTATAGAATCGGTGCTCCCCGAGTCCCCGGTTGTATCGTATTACAGTAGATAGCGTCTTATCGGTCATCGGATTATCGAGGTTTGACTGTATATATTCATGTGAATAACCTTTATTATATGGTGGTTGTATATTTATAAACATGAGTTCCAAACTAATCTTACTTTTTCCCTTTTCAATATTTATGCTACAAGCCTACTACTATTTACTTATGCTTCTGACAGCTAGATACCAGCAAGTGAGGTAGCTCTGGCAGCGCTAGAGGTGAACGTCGGCTGATCGGGAATCAACACATTCTCAAGCGGAACGAGAGCTAGGGAAAGGGAAGAAAGAGTCTACCTACCAAAGTGATTGATCTGACATCTTCAAGCGTTGTTCAAATCAGGATCAAATTGTATATTCAAACCCCAGGATTGTATATTAAGATGATGATGCAGTTCAGGTGGTATCTTCGCTTTAATTCCAAGGTGATGTCTCCAAGAATATGCTCCTAGATACCAGTTTGACTGAGAAGAAAGAATCATGAAAAATAAAGCCAACAGAGTTAGGGCTGGTGGATCAAATTCGTTAACTAACCGGATAAATTCGGGAGACAATGTAAATAATATCCAGTTACATATAAATCCGATATGATTAAAATGCGGTGGTGAAGAAACAATCTGTTCAATCAATTTTGATAAGTATACTCCAGTTTGGTGGTAAACATGGTAGTTGTCTGAAGATGATGTTTATGTTGATGGCGTTGATATTGATACAGGTAAAGTTGTTGCTGATGTTGATGGCGTTAATATTGACACTGGTGAAGTTGTTCTTGATGTTGGCGTTGATATAACATCTTTAACCAATTGCGGCTGTTTTGTATATATTTTTTCCAAACGCCATAGATAGGCCTCTCCTGAAGGCCAAAACAACCTCTTGATAACGGATGTACCACTCTCGGTAATAATTTGTTGAAATATATTAGCCATTCCAAATATATCACCCATTCCTTTGAAAAGTGGCCACCACCCTTGTGTAAGTCCAACGACTTCTGTGTCAGTATCACAAGTTAACCAATATATGGCAAATAAAAAAGCCGCCCATCAAATATTTAAAGAATTATCGTCTTCACCAATAAGTTCTCCTCGTTCAAGAGCTGTACAAATGCCAGCAATTGTGGAAAGTTTATACTTTTCAACAGTATTTTGTATTTGTACAGCTGGCGATAAATACTGATAATGAGCAGCCGATAATAAAAGAATCGAATCAAGAAGCAATCTGCATTTAAAACCTTTAGCTGGAAGATCAACTTGAAGGTAATTACCAAATTCAGGTGCACTAACGGTTTGCCAAGTAATAGTGGTCCATCTGTACATTAATAATACTTCGATATCAAATTTATTTTCTGAATCCTTATCATTACCAGCATTAGGATTAGTATTATCAGTATTATTGATATTATTGATATTATTGGTATCATTATTAGCATTTTTTTGACTATTATTATTACTATTTTCACTGTCAGCTTGACGAGATTTATGAGACCATTGTTCACTGTAGATACATTCAAGTCTTTGAACCTGACAACGACGACAAGCCGGTTTTGTCTCATCACATTTTATTTTACGTGCTTTACACACTTGGCATCCGAAGTGTGATTTTTTTATTTTTGCCATTTGGATACACAATCAAATAAATTATCCTTCCGAGTTTTCCGCGATGAGACAAAAAAGGATCGGTTCTGTGCTTAACCTATATATATTTTTTTCTTCTCCTCCTAACAGATTGGCTGTAAATTTACTTTGCCCCCCAAAACTTCAGAATAAAGATATCAATCGGTAAATATATGTATAACGACGAAAAAAAAGCTTATTCATGGAAAAACTTTTTGTTGGCCAGAAAGCAGATTGAAATTATTCCTTTAAATCTCAAGTCTCTCAGCGATACTAGTTCTCTCAGCGATACTAGGTCTCTCAACGATATATAGATATCTTCGTCTGCCATGCCCACAACTTTTCTTTATTTCATTCAATAGTGAATCGGACATTTGATAGATTCTCGACACAATAACCTATTCAAATAAAAAAACAATTAGCATTCATATTGTTCAATCAGCTTCTTCAGCTTCTTCAGCTCTACAAGATCTTTGGTAGATGAGTCAAGGATGCGCCACCCACCCTTGACGGCCGCCGGCGTAAATCTGCCCAAATCTGAGCAGAATTGTCTGCGAAAGCCGCAGTCATATGGGCCTTAATTAATTATTTTCTGTGTCGAGTTAATCTTAATTCAACGTTATCGCATGCATGCACGTAACAATATTCGCACGTGATCCATCTCGTATTTTAAATTTCACTACGAGGCCAGAACAAAAAGGGATATTGTAGATAGAAAGATTAGAGAGGGAACCGCTTAAGCTTGAATTGGTGAGAGTTATATGGCGTTTGAGAAAATATTGGTTCCGAGCTTGAGCGCAGGGGAGAAAAATGGTGATCGGTCACAAAAACCACTATCATTTTTATCTAATATTTTAATAGCATATTCTACTGTGTCTGGTGGCTGTTCGAGCTCGTCAGAGACCTTATGGTCTGAAGTTCTCATTAAAAGGTCTACTATACGCCGCTTATTTTCTGCATATGAATCGGTTATGATTATTCAGAAGCGGGGATCAAGGATTTTTTATACCATGGATACTCTTTTATCTTATTTTGAACTCGATCTAATTACATGTACTGTACTTGACGTCAAGGTCAGCAGCGGCAGAAGCTATTTAGTCCCGCGGGAGGATGTTTATGCGGGCGACGCTAGGCAATGCCCATGCCCTGACGTGCCGTTTCCAGCCGTTTGTTAATCCATATATATATATATAAATTTAGTTAACATGTTACGGTTAAATTTGGCCGCCGCCAGCATGCGTTAATACGTAATAGTTAGGTAACCGTCGTTATAACAGCAGATAACAGTAGTCAGCCCGCCCTGAAACCCCTGAGCCCGTAGTAAAATCTTTTTCTCACTCCCAGTAGGTGTTAAAAATCACCAAAAGTTACAGCTGCAGCGGCAGCAGGCTTCTCTGTTGGTGCTGTGCTGATACTATGCTATTAAGCTGATTTTTTTTTTTACTCCGCACAGTAAAAGGTTTTAATTCATGCAATAAATAACTTGCGCCGGGCCGGCTTACCTTCTTCGCCTTCACGATGCCTCGCCCGGTTAACCGCAATTTATTCTTCAAACGGAGTATTTAAAAAAAGGAGGACGGCCTTGTGGTTTGGACGGTATGAGGTCAAACAGGTGCGATGACATCGCCATATGGAGGTGTGCTGACGACCAGACGCCGGTCTGACTCCGAAGGACGGTAAAAAGCTCTCGTCCCGAATACAAACACGTATGTGGGTTTTTGGTGCTTTCCCTCACTGGTATTATTGTAAAACGTTTTTTTTTTTTCAAAAATATTTTGTATGCTGATTGATATAAGAATAAATAGTTTTTTTTTAGGAGAGAGGGAATTTCATAATAATTACATACATAAAACAGGAGAGAGAGAGGGTGAGTGATAGAAAAATTTAACATAAAATGATTATAACATAGATTCTTATATTCTTAATAAATATTATTCATCTACTATTTTTAATCTTTTATTAATTCATCCACAGTTCTTCTCTGCCATCTGAATATGCGCCGCAGATGTGCGGCTTCACCATATCCATATATCCGCCCATACCATATATCGTAAACCAATTTATTCCCAGGAAAAAGTTAGGAAGTTTAACCCTCTAATCGAGTTTGACCGAAATATCATAAGTAATTCACCGAAGCCGCGGAAGCAGAGAAGCTGTAGATCCCAATATAGGAATCTATTAGAGATCTCAAAGGTCTATCCTAATCTAAAGACTAGGTAGGTGTATCCGGATAAAAGATACCAGTAACGTAATAAGCAGTTACAGAGACAAATATAAGACTTCTAAGAGAATTATAATATATTGAAATATACGAAATAGAGATTGATTAATATATAATATATGAACTTAAGATCAATAACCATGATCAAGTAATAAATAGTAAATAACTAAACCTTGTAACAAAAAACCCTTAACCTTTAATATTTCATATGATAAACGAGATTCAAAGAATCTACAAAGCACGTGCGCCGCATCCGCCACATTCGCGTACCCGCCGCACCCGCCACACTCAATCGACGCGTCGGATTTATTTCGCGGTTGGTTTTGATCTACGCGCTTTGTCTTCAACTCTTCACACAAGTCGAAAGGTTTATTATATTGTTTTTCGTTTTCAAAATCCTTTTCTTTTAGTAATGGCTCCAGTAGCTGTTGAAAAGAGAAGAATCGACCCTTCAACGGTTGTAGATTCGAAAAGGTTTAAATCAAGTCAGTTTGAAGATGAGTTGACGCGTTTGTCACAGGAGATTCAAGGTGATGGTGCTACTGATAAAGATCAGAAATGGGCAAGACCAACGTTAAAGCCAATTAATATCGATAAAGATGATATAGGTTAGTAAGATTTTAGGAGATGTTTTGGCGGAGATATTAAGCACAGGGAAAAAACGGAGAATAGAGACACCTTTCTAACATCCAGTATTTCAACAAATTGATGCGGAAGAAGTTTTAGCAAATGGTAATTCAGTTGTTCGATTGTTTGGAGTCACAGAGGTGGGTATTTTTTGTTTAAGTTTTTGTTTCATTTTCGATTGCTAATAATCTTCTTAGGAGGGACATTCTGTTCTTTGTAATATTACTGGTTTTCTTCATTATTTCTATGTTCCAGCTCCAATTGGGTTTAAAAAGGAGGACATTCCAAATCTTGAACGGCTTTTGGATGTAAGTATATCTGTACCTTCAGTCTGTCAGGTTTTCAGTCGGGTTAACTTCTTCTTTAGAAAATAGTACCCAATGCTCTTCATCATATTGAAGTGCTAATGAAAGAAAGTTTATGGGGGTTCAATGGTAATGTTAAGAGTCCATTTTTAAAGATTGTAACAAACGATCCTAGGGGAATAAATAGACTTCGTAGTATATTTGAAAGAGGAGATGGAGGATTACCGGGTTTTGCCGGCCCAATAATGAGTTTTGATAATATTGCATATGTTTTACGAGCAATGGTTGATTGTCATATTTCAGGAATGTCTTGGATCACTTTACCAGCTGGTAAATATAGGCTTGAAAAAAATGATAACCGTATTTCAACATCTCAAATTGAAGTATCAATTGATTATAAACATTTAATTGCCCACCCATCAGAAGGAGAATGGCTCAAAGTTGCTCCATTAAGAATTCTTAGCTTCGATATTGAATGTGCAGGTAGAAAAGGTATTTTCCCTGAAGCTCAAATCGATCCTATTATTCAAATTGCAAATGTAGTCCAACGTCAAGGAGAGCATCGACCATTTATTAGAAATGTATTCACCATTGATACTTGTTCACAGATTGTAGGTTCACAAATATTTGAACATTCAAATGAACGAGATATGTTAATTGCATGGCGAGATTTTGTTGTCGCAAGTGATCCCGACGTTATCATTGGATATAATACTGCCAATTTCGATTTACCTTATATGCTAGATAGAGCTACAGCTCTAAAAGTGAACGATTTTGCGTTCTTTGGCCGGTTGAAAAATGTGAGACAAATAGCTAAAGACTCTACTTTCTCATCAAAAGCGTACGGTACACGTGAATCAAAGGTCATTAATATTGATGGTCGTATACAGATTGATATGTTACAGTATATCCAACGAGAATATAAATTAAGAAGTTATACCCTAAATTCAGTAAGTGCCCATTTTTTGGACGAGCAAAAAGAAGATGTTCATCATTCCATTATTACAGAATTACAGAATGGGACTGCCGAATCGCGTAGAAGACTGGCAGTATACTGTTTAAAAGATGCTTATCTTCCTCTTCGATTAATGGACAAACTTATGACTTTAGTCAATTATACTGAGATGGCACGTGTAACGGGTGTACCATTCTCATTTCTATTGAGCCGTGGCCAGCAAATTAAAGTAATCTCTCAATTATTCCGAAAAGCTCTTGAAGTGGGATTAGTCATCCCCAATCTCAAACAAGAAGGGTCGTCTGACGAACAATATGAAGGTGCTACGGTTATTGAACCAATTCGAGGTTATTATGATGTTCCTATAGCAACTTTAGATTTTTCCAGTTTGTATCCTAGTATTATGATGGCCCACAATCTGTGTTACACTACTTTATTAGATAAAAAAACCGTTGATAGACTGTCCTTGGTGAGAGATGTGGATTATACATTGACTCCTAATAATGATATGTTTGTGAAATCCACTCGTCGCAAAGGTATTTTGCCTATTATTTTGGAAGAGTTAATATCTGCTCGTAAAAAAGCTAAAACCGATTTAAAGAAAGAAACTGATCCTTTTAGAAGAGCTGTATTAGATGGTAGACAACTGGCATTGAAAATTTCGGCAAACTCCGTCTATGGTTTCACAGGAGCTACTATTGGTAAATTACCATGTTTAGAAATTTCTTCTTCAGTAACTGCTTTTGGTCGTGAGATGATTGAAAAAACGAAGACGGAAGTCGAATCTAAATATTCGATTGCCAATGGGTTTCAATATAATGCTCAAGTCGTATATGGTGATACCGATTCTGTGATGGTGAAATTTGGTCCTCAAGATCTAAAAGAATGTATGGATTTAGGTCTTGAGGCTGCAAACCTTGTTTCTAGTGGATTTTTGAACCCAATCAAATTAGAATTCGAGAAAGTATATTTCCCTTATCTTTTAATTAATAAGAAACGATATGCTGGTCTTTATTGGACACGACCAGACAAGTTTGACAAAATGGATACTAAGGGTATTGAAACTGTTCGACGTGATAATTGCAGACTTGTTCAAAATGTCATTGATACTATACTCCGTAAAATTCTTATTGACCGCGATACCGATGGTGCTCAAAATTATGTTAAACAAATGATTTCTAATTTATTACAAAATAAAGTGGATCTCTCTCAACTAGTCATTACGAAGGCTTTATCTCGATCAGATTATGCTGGTAAACAGGCTCATGTAGAACTTGCTGAGCGAATGAGGAAACGCGATGCCGGTTCTGCTCCTACATTAGGTGATCGTGTGGCATATGTTATCATTAAAGGTTCAGTAGGCGGTAAAAATTACGAAAAATCCGAGGATCCCATCTATGTTTTAGACAATAATATTCCAATTGATACAAAATATTATCTTGAAAATCAATTATCCAATCCATTGATGCGTATATTTGAACCAATATTGGGAAAGGAAAAGGCCCAGCATCTATTGACTGGTGAACATACACGTACTATCTCAGTTGCTACACCTACCACTGGTGGGTTAATGAAGTTTGCTGTTAAGACTGAACTTTGTAAAGGCTGTAAACGTCCATTGCGTGGTCCTTATGCTAAAGGAGCTGTTTGTCAGGATTGTGCGGACCGGGCAGAAGAGTTTTATATTGAAACATTAGCTAAAGTAAATGCTCTAGAAGTGAAATTCGCCCGTTTATGGACTCAATGTCAAAGATGCCAGGGAAGTCTACATCAGGATGTATTATGTTCAAGTAAGGATTGTCCTATTTTTTACATGCGAAAGAAATCTCAAAAAGACTTACAGAATGGTATTGATGAATTGAAGAAGTTCGATCATACTGCATGGTAGTAAGTTTTAAACACCGTAAGTGCATAGAAATAATATAATTTATTTAAACTGATCTATTTCCGTTCCCCCTGGGCCACAGATATAACCCACTCCGCACGTTCTGCCCCAGACCCCGGAGCTCGCTTCGCTCGAGATTAAATTAATATCTGATGTGCGGCTCATAAAAATATGCCGATCTCCCATATTAGTTAACGATCGCTCGAGTGACTCCCGGCAGAATATGGGTTAAGTATTAATAACGTATACGCGCGCGTGTAAGGTTATATACAATTCAATACGGCCGACGAAAACCTGCCCTGACCGGGTTGTTTAGGTTTATTCAACCAACGGTACCTACTATGGCATGATGCGATGGTTAGAATTTAATTTTTTAAGCAACTCAGAGAAATATCCGACTTATCCAAGTTTCGATTCTATTTATTATCTAGAAGAAGGGATTTTTCCTGTCGTGGGAATTGTATGAGCTAATTAATTAACTACTGTGACACTGCAAATATAACGTCAGATATCAAATTTCATGCGGCAGTTCGATTCCCGTCAGGACTAACTTTCTATGGGTTCTTTCCCGAGTTAACCAATAAGAACAAATTTGAAATGACTATTAATCTGTCTTGCCCAAATGATGTTTATTACTATTATTAAGATATACTGGTACTATGTGCTTTCTAGTATAATTCTAGATACAATCAATACTCAATGTCACACCTCCGGGACACAGACAAATATAATAAAATACATGCAGTTATACCAAGATATAAGACGAGAGAACGTCGAATATAATAAATAAAATAATACAATATATTAATACAAAAGATAAAAGATGAAAGATAAGGTAATGAGATGAATAAAAAGAACAGTACACTTTTTAAAAAATAATCAATAGAAGAATAATGATCACAATATCACAATAACTGTATATCTGGGGCAGCTTCCCAGCGTCCCAGCCGTCATGAGACGAAAAGGGGAATGTTTAGTTAACCTCGAGCGGAGCAAGCCAGCGGCGGGTTAACTTCACAATAATAATACATTAGAGATATCCTGTATATAGTAAGACAAATAGACCAATTGTGGTAATCATTCTTCATCACCTGCTAATAATTCTTTGACAAATTCTATTGCCTCGTCAAAACGCTCTTCCACGATTTCGTAAATACTAAGAGAATCTGATTTCAGTACACGACCAAACTTTTTCCGAGGACGCTTCGGGTTGACACGTACATCCCATGCAATATGTTCCTTTGACGTAAACACTAGAGATGATCGATAGAACCAATCAGTTATATATTCGTCAATGACGGGAGTAATAGGTTTTAATGCAATATCCCCGATGAAGCAGAGCATCGCATCAGTTTGTTGACGAATTTCTATTAATGTTAGAAGAAAAAAAAAGAGAAACTATCCAAAACCTTTGTTATATTAACTTACCTCTATGACCAGCAAGATGAACAATCCCTGCATAAGCTTCACCGATTCCTACAAATATTATATTTTCGGCATCAAAATATCTACATGTTAGTCTTAAGTAAAAAAAAAAAAACTTTTACGACCTTCTTTTTACATACTCAAAATAATTATCCCAAACATATGTACAAGTTTCCTGAGAATTCGCAATAATAGAGTAACCGCTATCATCCAATATATCATTATCCTCTGGAATATTGATATCGACAATTCCAAATCCATTCTGTAATCCCCACTCAATGAACTTCTCTGTAGCATCAACCACCAATGAAGTACCTGGGCTAATAGAACCAAGTACAGGGTCCCTATCAGCCCACACTTCAGGAGCATCATGTACAATGACAATGATTTTTTCTTGAGAGTGTATTTTTGGAGATGCTAAAATTTGGCTGTCTTGAACCATAGATGCATTTTCATGAAGAATAGGCAGTACACAAAAACCATATTTCGAACACAGCTTCTTTGATTGAGACCCTCGAATAGTGTCTGACGTTAGTAAAATCAAAAAAAAAAAAAAAAAAAAAAAAAAAAAAAA
>JAJMIF010000018.1:78852-156399 GCA_030583505.1 Sugiyamaella castrensis | reverse complement strand
CTTCCAGAATTGTGAATGTACCTTAGTGACTTCGTCAACAACCCTTATTGCAGCCGAACTAGGTAACTTTGTTCGAGGAGTACCGGCGGGATCACCTAATAAAACTTTAGTCACAGCCAAAGCAGAGTTTGCTATAGCAGATAAGCTATATCCACCTTCGAGAACAACAACCAGTTGTCCATTAGCTATAGTTTTCAACAAATGGGTCATATATCCATAACCATTAGGAGACACTAAACAACCACCAATAAGATCACCTTCAGCGGCATCAAAACCGGCAGAAATAATCACCAAATCCGGGTCAAATTCAATAGCAAGAGGCATAACAACTTTATGAAAAGCATATATATAATCAGCATCACCCATACCAGGGACAGACCATGGTATATTGACCGAATAACCTTTTCCACGACCCTCACCAACAACAGTATGAGCTCCAAAGTCAGTACCAGGATAAAATCGACCTCCTTCATAACGATGTAGTGATACATACAGTACTCTATCATCCTCGAAGAATGCCTTTTGCGTACCGTTACCATGATGAACATCCCAATCTACAACTAAAATCTTTCGAACAGATTCAGGATAATCACGAAGAATGGTCTTAGCAGCAACTGCTACATTGGAGAATAGGCAAAAACCACCTGGAGTCTTAGGTTCAGCATGATGGCCTGGTGGTCTCACTATAGCCAATGCATTTTTTACTCTATGTTCAACCACTGCTCGACAAACTTCTATTGCTCCACCACATGACAATTTGGCAGCCATATAAGAATCATTACTGAGATATATAGAATCACCTTTCTCGGTTTCTTCTATCAACCTTTCACGAGGCATGGTTGTAGTTGATTCAATGAAATCAAGATGCTCTTGAGTGTGCACAAGTAAGATTTCTTCGTCAGTAGCTTCTCGAACAGGAATTTTCTGTACAAGGGGACCCAAATCATCAACACCTTGAAGATTAGGATCAGTGATTAATCCAGCTTCTGCAATTGCTTTATATACTCGATAAATCCGTCGGGGGTCTTCTGGATGAGGGTCTACATAATCATAAGGAGATGTAACAATTCGACAATGATATCTCATGCGAACATCATAGCATAAACCAGTTTTTAGAGGAATATGAGTTAATTGCGGCTTGACCTGAGAAACTAATACAGTAGTTTTTAAAGTACTGGTGATATTACCACCTCCTTCTTTTCCTATAACTGAAGAAAATCCAGATGGTGACCCAGATAAAACAGATGACATGGTAGATGACTGAGGTCTTGAAGGTGGAGCAACTTCGTGTGGTTGCTTTTCAATTTCTTCACTGATACTTCGTTTTCGTTTAAGACTAATAATGTCTCCAAACGATGTGGCTTCGAAAGGAATTAACGAAGGGTTATCACCAACATTAGGGGCATCATTAGTTTGAGATGAAATTTCCATCAGTATATTCGATGATGGAGTTGGAGTCAGAGAAAGAGATGAAGGCGCAATTGTGGTAACAACGGTGTCGTTAGAAACATTTATACCATTAACTGCGAAATCATCATTTATACCTATATCGTTCGTATTACCTAAACTTGGGTCATGATTGTTTAATACACCGGCTAGCTTCTTTGAATGGTCTTCTTCTACATCCTCCATTCTATCCATAGATTCATTAATAGATAATTCCGAATTCTTCTGCCAAGCTGCGGCAATATCATCATTTGTTATAGTTATGCTATCAGACGAAACAAGTTTCGCAGCATCAGCAGCAGTAATAGAAGTAGCCTTCACAGTAGCATCCACAGTAGCATCCACAGTAGCCTTTTCGACATCATTCGGTAATGACACTAAGGAATCTAAAGTTCCCACGACTTCGCCTTGCGTAGTAATTTCTTGGTTCTGACTATCCGCTTTTGGTGTTGAAATATTAATACTTGGTGTTTCAGTAGCCGTCGTTATTTCAGCCTTTTGAAGAGATATCGGTTGATCATCATTACCAGGGCCAATTTCTAAGCTCGATTTCACCTCTATCACCTTCTCGGTCGTCTCCCCCACTTCCTGTTTAGAAGACGCTTCTTCCTGATTATGACTTTCAAGATTCGTGCCATTCAAATCTGCATTCCGCTCCTTCTCCTCCTCTTCTTGTCCTATAATAGGTTCGTCCTGACGTAATATTGGTTCATCATTTATCTCCATTTTAAATCCATTCACTAAAGAAATAAAGTTGACCAATAATAACACCAATAGTAGTAGTGGTGGTGGTAACTAGAGATAAGATAACAGTAGAAAGTAAGAGTACGCTAATGCCAAATCCCGAATTCTAATCGCCAAGACAGATTCTCTCAAGAATATATAGGTATAGATGTTCTGTTTTTCAATCACAAATTAAAAATATCATTAATTTCATCGAGATAAATGATTATAATATCCAACTCGACTAGTTGGTACAGTAGTAGGAGTTATTAATGTAAGGTAAGAGACAGACATAAACAAATCTCGATTCGTCGATTAACTTTATCTGACGATAACCGGATGATACTTCCTATTTGACAGCTTAATCAAATAGCCGCGCATCACGTGCATTAACTCTTGAAGATTTGACAAAAAATTAACGTACGTAATAGACTTAAAGTTAGTTCGCAGTACGTACACAACTCACATACATCGGGCTTGAGACAATGAATCTCGTCCAGGGTCTACCCCGGTGGTTAATTGTGGTTCGCCCTGGCTGGGTGCGGATCCAACCCGGCATCGTAACAATCATTAGCTTCTCCCCATTTAAGATATCAAACCGGATTCCAAGCTTCTGTGCTCGAATGATTATCGCCTCTGACGCTTGAGCCAGGGCAAGGATTAGTTGAGCCATTTAGAGCCCTGCATCAAATTTAAGTTAGAGCCAACATCAGGAATTAACGTTAAGTTAATACAAAGGATCGGATTTCCCACAATGCAGTGGATCTGAGCTTCCGAGAAAACTGGATTCTTGAATGCAGCAACAACTCGGTGACTACTCCAGTCCCCTAGTTCCGCCCTGCCCCCAACGACTCTTCTAGCACCTAGCTTTGCTGTCCTTACCCTATTATAGTTTATCTGATCAGCAGTACGTAACTTACTAGTAGTATGTACGTCACAGTACGTGTTCATCGGTCAAATAGTCCTTTACAAACATACATCAATTTATAGAACATGTGAAAAAAGCCTCTATTACTGAATTCCGGATTTTCAAAATCGACTATTATTATATGAAAGCACATATAACTGTTACAGACATATATAGACAGTACAGTAGTTTATTATTATTATTATTATTATTATTATTATTATTATTATTATTATTATTACAGTAGGTAGTATTTTGTTGAACCCAAAATTGGAACTTACACATTAATCACCTCTATAAGCATATTTTATCGTATTATGAGTTAAGCTGGTGACTTGCTCTATTAAGAATCCTAGAATTCAGAATCCCATGATCGTGACAGATAAGATTATCACGCGCTTGCATCATAATCATTCACTTCTTCAGAGTCCCATTCATTCACCCAGTTTTTACAATAAAATAATTGTTGGGTATATTTCTACTACATATATAATCTAGATAATTAAGAACGTCCCCTCCCCAACCGATCTATCTCCAGAAATATTTTCAAGCAAACAAAAAAAGTTCTAAAAGACGTATTACTTTTTATCATGAGTATTCCTAAATGTAAATTTTCAGTATCTCTTTCAATTAAAGAACTCACCAATCTCCCTCATACTTCGGGAAGTGTGTTTGTCAAATGGTATCTTAAAGATTCAGCCAAACCTGATTCTAGAGGTCGAACTGCGCATATTCCTATTCAAGACCATAAAGTTGTTTGGATGTACGATGCTGCTTCAACCGTTCGTATTGGAAATGATAAAACAAAAACCCTTAAAACATCCAACATAGTTTTTGACGTTATCTGGGACAATGTTTCAAGTGGTCGTATTTCTATTGGAAAAGTTGAACTCAATCTCTCCGAGTATGTTGGCCGTGAGTCAACACCTTATACTTATCTTTTACAGCATAGTAAAGTCAATTGTGTTATAAGTGTAAGTGATAATGCGGATTGATAATGCGGATTGACAATGCGGATTCAGCTCGCTCGAAATCCTGGTGCACAGCTCAGGCGCGAGCGAAGCGAGCAAGATATCTGGGGCAGCGCTGCAGCCGCCGAAGAACCGTATTTTTAGTTAGTCAGATGTTCTAACAAAATAGATTGCTCTATCTTTGAAACAAATAAAGGGGCCAACTGATTATACTATTCCGAAATTTACAGCTCCTCAAATCCGTAGTGATCTAGCTGGACTAATGGATGAAAAGAGGAAAAATGATGAAATGTTTAATGACGGACTTGTCCTACGACTACATAATACTTTCTCAGTAGAATGGGATCCTAGGCCATGGTTTTTAAATCCAAAGGATTGTGTAGAGGATATTTTCAAAGGGGGAGATGGATTTGGCAAGGAATATTGGGCAAGATATAATCAAGTAAAGCATCAATTAGCTCAAGAAAAGGAAGATGATTTGATTAATAACAAATATCGAGTTTTAAAAGAGACAGAAGAAAGGGATCAATTTCAGTCCTGGTTGTTGGATATGAGTTAGGGAAAGAAAACACCCTTCAATATTATTTATTACTACTGGATTGAGGGTCGATATTTAAGGATATCCTATGTGTTTTTTTCTTGGTTTAATTACGAGGCAATGCCTGATGATGATAAGGTGTATTCATGAACCCTATGCCCCAGTTGCTATAGGAATAGGGAAACAACTGAGTGGGTTGCTCAGGCTCAGACCCGCCGAGTAGGAGGAATGTTAGTGGTTTATCATCAGTCTATCATGCCCTTTTGAATGAACTACCGATGTAATTGGAATTTGGTAATACAGGTAATTTATTAATTATTTCGAATGACATATTTATCATCAAGGTTGGCTTATATAATCGTCTCTTCTAGAACTAGCATTCACCGGGGTCTACAGTTAGAACTTAGACGAGATATACCTCATACTTCCAGGCTTCAGTAGAGTGATTTTTCTTCGCTCTTGGCTTGATTTCTTTACCGCTCCCTGAGAGTATTGTATATTACTTATATCCTATATAAGGATTTTATAGTTATCTTTTAATAACATATTATATGCGACATGATAGAATAGAGATCATCATAGATCTTCGAATTATAATTCGGCCCAACAGTCCGGCTGAGCTTAGGTAAGTTAACTGTAGCTCTGCTTAGCCGTGGCCAGGATTCCGCCCTAGGTACCAATTTATTATTACTATTGAACGCTAACTTCGCAGTCTGCTTTACCGTTCAATTACCAGCCTAACACACCGTCTTCATCAGCATGGGGAAGGGATGCCCTTTGTAAACCCAAATTCACTTTTAGAAAGAGAAAAGGATCTTGAGCTAAGAAGGAATTCGCGAGCTTGGGAAGGGATTGACGATGTGACTGATTTTGATCAGTTTTCATTTAGAACCAGAGATACTACCGCTGCTAATAATGATGAGGTAACAATCCGTGTGGAATTATCAGAGATTTACAAAAGATTGAAGTCATCAAAATCAATGAGAAGTGGCTTCTCCAATTTGGAAACAAGCGATAAGGAAGAGGAAAATTATAATAGCGATGTTGGCCAATCACGTTCGGGATCAGTCCGGAAAAGATCCACATCATCCGGCGAGACTCCGCCGCCAGGTCGAGGATTTGTTCGAAAAAAATTGGTCAGAAAACCTTTAGCATCGGGAATTATTAGAGATGCTCGAGATAATGAGAATTTACGTCAATTGCTTCCAGATTTTGATGGTAAACAAGGATCAATACTTCCAGGTCGTGGCAAATACTATCCTCGTGTAGCTAGAGAGAATTATGATGAATCTCCTAATACATTAGGTGACTTGAATCCCACTACAACAACTAGTCTGACAGATATGTTACTTCCTTTGAAGCGTTTTTCAGGACGACCAATTGGGTCTAAAAACAAGCCCAAAAATAGAGGTAATAAATCTTCTACTCCACCAGTCGTGGCTGACAGTGAAGCATCTGTACCTACTGCTTCAGAACCTAATAGACCACTATCTATTGCAAATCATGATGATACCATTAATAACAACTTACAATCAGTTGGTGATAATACACAAAAGAATACTATTCATTCCGGTAGGAAGCAAAGTGCCACTAAGGTCAGTAGTGCAGGTAAATCAAATGGTTCTAATGATCAACAACAAGCTTACTATCGAGATGATGAAATCGATGACTGGGAGCCAGAGCCCGTCCGATGATAACATATGAGGAAGAATCAAGTATTCAACTATCACTACTGATCATGACATTGATACGGTGCATCTTGAATATCGCCTATTCACTTATAGAAAGCCTCTGGTGTCTAGGGATTAGCCCCAGCCTTCGACTCTCAGCCAGTTTACTGTTATTTCTTGGTCCTCAAGTGCAGGCAGTACCCGAGCATCGGAGGACCTTCACAGACGCGGTTGAAGCTCACAAAAGCCGCATATTACACGCGTTTAAGCCCCACGAGCCGCATTAACCCGATTACGATTCACGATTATCACTGTCTCTGTAATTTATATAGACTTAATATATACATTGAGCCGGGTACGTTATTTCATATACTTCAATTGAACTCTCTCCTTTATTCTTCTTGTGGTAACGAGATTGACCATGAAGAGTTCGACGGACTCAATGAATAGAGTGGTCCGGAGATCGATATCTCGACCACCACCCACAGGTACGAAAGAAGCTAGTGAGGATGTTCTTTTACAATTGAATGAAATCTTAGGAACTAAGTTAGAAGATTTAGTACCTTCATTAGCCGAGTTTGATATTCATGATATAGCAGTCGAGGGTGGGGTTCGTGAAGATAAAAATAAGTCAGTCATTGGGGATAATGTTACAGAAAATCGACAAGGGCCACATTCTGGAGATAGTCAAGGAAAAATTGGATCAGAAGATAGTAACAAAGAGGAACAACCAATCTCAGCAGCTAAAGGGTTTGATAGTTTGGCAGGTATTATTGCATTATTATCCAATGAGGACGAACCAAATGGCGAGATCCAGTCACAATCACAGCAACTGCAACAACAACAACAACAACAACAACAACAACAACAACTGCCTCTGTTAGATGCTGACTCGTATCATCGTGAAATAAACAAATTTCAACAACTTCATGATGAATTGGCCAAATCTCAAAGAACATTGGAAATTCTTGAAAAATCATTAACGTCGTTTCAGACAGATCTCAATTCATTATCTGGTGATATGGAAATACTACAGACCAGATCGTTGGATCATGCTCAACGGCTTGAAGTCCGTAAACAAGCAGAAATGAAATTGGCCCCTCTGGTAGAAGCACTTGTTATCCCTCCTTCAATTGTCATGCAAATAGCTGAGAAGGAGGTCTCTCCGCAATGGAGGGCAGCATTAAGATATCTTGTTAAACGTCGAGATGAATTGGCTACTTTGAAAGGTCAAGAAGAAAAATTTAGTGCTGTTGAAGGAGCAGAAGCTCAATTAGCATTGGTAACTAGAAGGGTGGTAGAACGGATTAGAGATTATATGGTTAGCATGATTAAAGCATTAAGAAGTGCTGGAGTGAATGCTCAAGCAATTCAAGGTGATTTATTAGCCAATAAGGAATTATATAGTTTTTTATTTCAGGAGTATGAAAAACTAGCAGTGGACCTTCGCCAAGCCTATATTTATACAATGAGATGGTATTATTCAAGTCATTTTGATCGATATGTTAAATCGTTAGAGAAACTGCCAATTTTTCCTATTGAAAAAAATATTCTATTGGGATCGGACGATGCAACTCGAAAGGGACTTTTATCATCTTCAACCACTTCTTTATCATCGTCTTCATCGTCTTCAATATTGATATCTTCTAATACACTATCAAGTGACTACCTTACTATAGGAGATCGTCCAAATATTATATCTTCTGATGATCCATCAGTGATAACTTCACATGTTGCTGAAAATAGTCGTCGAACCACCTGGATGGAATCTGGATTCCGTAGTTTCAATATTACTTTAATTGATAATGCTACTATTGAATATCAATTTGTATGTGATTTTTTTAAATTCAAGGACGGAGAAACTCCAAATGCTATTTTCAATGCCATATTTGAACCCGCTCTTAATTTAGGTCATGCTTATACTAAATTCCTTCTAGATGGGTCATTTGATGCCTATGGAATGTTAATATGTATACGATTATGCCGTAAATTGGAATTAGAACTTCAACATAGAAAAGTTCCTGTTGTCCAAGATTATTTCAACTTACAACTTATAAATCTATGGCCCAAATTCCAAATTGTTATGGATGCCCATTGTGAAAGTCTGCGCAGAGCATCTGCAAAGTCTTCAGCATTTTCTGCTGCCAAAAATACATCAGCATTAGTTCCTCATCATATTACGCAACAATTTGCTAGTTTCCTCTATGGTATTCTTTCACTCTGTGAAGATGACGAAAGTCAGACTGAACCAGTGGCTAATAGTATCAGTCGATTACGAAATGATTTCGAGTCTTGTTTAACAAAAATGAGTGGAATATTAAATGATTCGAATTCCAAACAGGAGAAGTTCCTCTACAATAATTATTTCCTTGTCTCAACCATTATAAGTGTAAGTATAACTTGGGGAGCCTTTACGGGATCATTTTATTTATAACTAACTTTTCTAGGACCTTGAGGGAAAATTAGCAGCACAAGAGAAGAAGCATTTCACACTTCTCACTGAAGCATATGAAAAATAGATTAATATTAGTAAATACAAAATAAATAATTTGCCTCGAATAGAATGAGAACGGGAGCGTCGAAATGCCTAAAAGTCCATAGTTGTTGTCACTCTCGACTGACGCCACGGAAGAGGTTAAAGCTAGTGATGTTCAAATCACTTCAATTGGGAGGATCTCCATAACAACAGCTAGTGCAGTCCATAGTCGTTGTCTCTCTCGACTGAAGCCATGGAAGAGGTTAAAGCTAGTGATGTACAAATCACTTCAATTGCGAGGATCGCCATATCCAAATAACTACAGCTAGAGCACCAATTGCAGATCCCACAGCTACTGTAGGCATAAATGTAGTATCATTTTCTTCAGGACCATCCCTTGGAGTAGCAGAACCAGGAAATTGGGCTGCTTCTGCTAGTTGCACAAATAATTCATTGAGTGAAGAATTCCATTGGGCAGAAACATGAAGAGGAGCAGCCATGGCCAAATTTCGAGTATAAACATCAGGCTGCTGATCACAACGTTGTTGTTGACGATCTAAATCGGCTTTCAAAGCCACATATACCGCGGGAAGTTTATCCAATTGGGGGTATTTTTTGCGCAGATTAACCAAATAAGCAAAACTATCAGGATCAGATGAATCATAAGTATAACATATTACATCACATTCATCCAATCGGGAGGAATTTTCTAATACAGCAGGTTCCAATTCACCTAATTCTTCCAAAATCATATAACATTGTTTTCCACCAGGCATTTCTACACTATTAACAACAGTAATGGGTTTAATGGTTGGAGTATATACCTCCGAAAATGGACGATTTAAAAATGAATTTAATAACGTTGTTTTACCACTTCCACTTGAACCAAGAACAAAACAATTAAAAACATTACGATCGGTAATATGAGTCGATCGGTATGATTTACTAGCTGGGTTACGTTTTTTTCTTGGTTTAGTTACTTTGAGCCCATCAGTGATTTTTTGAATCTCTTGTTTACCATCAAATCCTAAATAGGCCAAATAGGCCATGGTACTTTTATAATCTAAATAGGTGGTCATACTCCATTGAGCCAACCAACCTTGAAGGGTAACATCACCTCCTTCATTACGAACAGTTGAAAATGGGAAATTCGTTTCTTGCCATAATCGAGGTATTCCAGGTGTTGGTTTAAATAAAGCATCTAATTCCACTTGGTTCAATCCACCATCATTGTCTTTATCAAAAAGAAGAAATAAATCAACAAGAAATCGATAACCATCTGGGGATAATTCAACGCTAGAATTTATAGGAACATCCAATTTTGGACATAAAAATTTATCCTCTAAAGATAGCGAATCTGTATAATGGAATCTACGAAGAATTCCCCATGTAGTTTCATGTCTGCCTTTTTCAGCGAATATTTTATTTAATAAAATAAACCCTTCTCTAGAGATCCCTTTACCAGGGGCGACAACTGCTGAGGCTCTACTACCCTCTGCTAGTTCACTTAAAACACTTTTTATTTGTAATATCTCACTCTGATCAAGGGTTTTATTAAAAAAACATTTGGACTGTAGCTCATTTAATTCTATATCATTCAAATATCCATCCTGATCACTATCAGCCAAAAAAAATATCCTTTCAAGAGCAGTCACACAAGCAGGTTTTAATTGTCCTTCCTTGGAATCAAATAATGGCGCTAATGGATGAGTGACCGCTCTTTGACATAAATAAAAAGCTTGATTAACATTGAAATGTAAACTGGAACTACATCGAATGCATGATTCAATTTCCTTGAATTCTTTTAAAATAGGAATCATTTCCTCAGAAATAGCTCTTGATGCTTCTTCACGAGGTTGTAAATCACATTTATTTGCAGTAAGAACAACTGGTAAGTTGACACCTAAAGACCGGAAGAAAGGCATCCAAAATAATGAGATTCTTTCACATGTGTAATGATCTGAATAAACAAGCCAAATAACAGTTGCTCGACGAATCTCTTTAGTTAAAAGTGCTCGATCAGCAACTAAAGATGAAGTATCTACAACTATTGTGTGGCCTGGAGTATCTGCCAGTGAGGAAAATTGTCTTGGTATAGTAATAGGAGGTAAAACGCTTTGAATATTTGGCACAAAAGCATCCTTAACAAGAGATGTTATAAGGCTTGATTTACCCACGCCTTCATCACCACAGACAACTACTCTAATAGTATCATTTTGTATTTTTGACATAACGAGAAACAATCTTCATGTACAACTAAGTTGAAAGTTAATATGAGAAAAGAAGAAAAGAAGAAAAGAAGAAAAGAGTGAAAGGAGATTTGGAGTGATCAGAAACGAGAAAAAGCCTTCATGTACAACTAAGTTGAAAGTTTACATGAAGAAGATTTGGAATGATCTGATCTCTCCAAACTTCAGGAGATTCGATAATCATCTACCCTAACCCATTTATCTTCTTTCGGTGCTTCGCTGGTGAAGATGAGAGAGGAGTTACTTCTTGTTCTTGGGAATTTTTTTGGTAAGCAAATTAAGTCAGATGGTGCTTTTTTGATTATTAGCCTTAACCTAAAGTTATGATTTGTTTGATTACCTTCAGTTGGTCTGCCTGCCGTCATGTGCCTCTGGAGCGTAGCGAAGAACCCTAGCTCCCGCTACGCTTGATAATTCGATTAACCAGTACAGACACAGACTATATCTCTCGAGCTCCACAAGACAAGAGCTACGTGTCTAGATCCTCATCCCAGCCACCAGGCAAATGAGGAAGTACGTACACACATCATTGATAAGATAAGGGTTAGGTTAAATTGGGGCACCCTGCATCACATGCTACTTAGAGCTCAACTCTCTCGACGCCAAGTTTTGTCGAGATCTCACTAGTGTAGAGGTCATCATCTCCTGCCAGAAAATTGAAGGACAACAGTCATAATAATAGTAGCTACAGATATAGCACAGACAGTAGACCTTATCTATCTACTCTCCCGACTACTTAATACACACATTACATTTAATACAGATGGGGGGATACTACGCAAATAGTTGTCATAAGAATTTGAATTTTTCAACATTACCAGCTCTCTTCCTGTTAATAGTAGGCCAGTGACTGGGAGAAGTGATGCATGCAGGAACTTTGAAGTTTGAGACCCTTTCAGGTGTTACTACTGGGGTAACGACAGACTTAGAAGTTAAGTCATAAGATAGCTGATTAAACGTTAACAAAGTTAATGGTGATGGACACCTCGGAAGCATGTCAGTGAGATTTACCAGAAGCACTAACTGTAACGTTAACAGTTAATTGTAACCGCGGGGGCATCATCTAACTAGTGATTCGCATTAATCTTCTATTGGTACAAAGGGAGTTCGCGATGCCGATCATGCATATATGCATATGCATGCATGCAAAAGTAATTAATAGGTTAACTGAGGTTAACACGCGGCTGATGTACCAGGGTTCGGGCAATATTTGTTTACTGTTTACTTGATTGAGGGAAAGTTCGTGATAACCCGAGTTACTATATCGCGATCTAGTCTCTCTCTCCTGTTTTGAAGTTTTCTAAGTTTTATAAGCCTGTCTCTGTTCGAAGTCTGTATCGTTTGCAAATCTAGTTCTCGTATATAACCTTTTTGATCAGTTTTTTTTCTTAATATATATTTCCTGATAATTTATTTCCATGGAGGACATTATATTAGAATCATTCTCAAAGTTGGAATCATCAGATTTATCTAAAATTGATGAAGGACTTACGGACTTAGACCTTTTCCTAGCAGAGATTTGTTCTCCTACTGAGACAACAGTACCAGCAAGTTCTCGAGGGACATCACGGTCAAGAAAAATATCTTCTCATGTTTATCATAAAAAACAAATCCAACAATTCTTCCAATTACAAGATGATTATATGTTCAATATAGTTGGAAGATTGATTTTTCGTCTGAAGAAGCTCTTAATGGATATAGAAGAAAACACTCAACGGATAATCCTATGTCTTGAAATTATTCAAGGAGTTTGTTTATTACATTATCCAAGCCGAAAAGTTTTTGCTACAAAGTCAAGTATGAAGGTAAGTAGTTGGTACTGTAGATCTCATTCGGTGAAGTCATAGTTTACTAACGCTCAGATTCTTATAGAATTAGTCAACAGTGATAATCCATCAGAAATTCAAATTTCAGCTGTCAATACATTAGTAGCAGCTATGGTACATGAAGTAGGAAATATTCGATTATTTGAATCACTAGGAGGTTTAAGAACCGTATGTATGTTATTTAAAAACGAAGAAACTGCAAAGAATGTCAAGCTACGGATATTAGAATTTTTATTTTTCTATTTGATTCCTGAAACATCGATTAAAACAACCCAATCAGACCATCAACAACATCCCCGCATACCTTTACGGAAGACAACAGAAGACAAGCAGCAGATGCTGGGAAAATATTTAAGCAATGTTAATGGGTTAGTTAGAGAATTACATATGAGTCGACCATTTGGCGATATGAACTTAGAGTGGTAACAAAGCGGATTGAAGGAAGAAGAGTATGCCGCCGCCATAGCGCTTCGCTCGAGGTGGAAATTTAAGTAGTTTATATTTTATATCATTTACTTACTTTTTAAAAAGCTTAGAAGCATAATCATCAGCAGTTTCCCACTTAAATAATTTTCCGTCAGGATTAACTAATTCCGACTCATTTTCCTTAGAAAAATCAGCTCCATCGTGTGAGGTAGCACCAACAACACGGAGAATATCAAAGAAACCATATTCAGCACTAGGAGCAAATTTGCCATCGACAATGGTATGATCAGCAGCATTTTGAAGACTTTCAACAGTAGTTGGCTCTCTTTTCAACGTGTGGCCTGAATATTTTTCGTAAAGACCAGCAATTTCAGAAAGAGAAACATTAATAGGAGCGACATGAATAACATCGGGTAGTTCAGAAGGTTTGTGAGAAATAACTGAGGCTACTGATTGACCAACATTCTTTAATGAAGTTAAAGTGACAACAGTAGATCCATCTACATATTCAGCAACTCCTTTAATTTGATCAAGGAAAACAATTCGACTAAAGCCCTGGCGAAATGCTGTGTCAATGAAAAAGCCAGTATGGATTTGAACTACTTTAATACCTGTTTGCTTTCTAGCAAATTCTACATTATCTACCTTAACCTTGAAAGCAGCTTGATATTTTCCAATTTTATAATAATCAACTCCGAAATCAGATGGAATATATAGTTTGACACCAGAATTCTTTGCAGCTAAGACCAAATCAGGATTAGAAATTGCTTGAATACTTCTAATATCAACCAAAGCATCTACTCCTTTCAAAGCGGTTTCATAAGAGCTTAAATCACTAGCTTCAACATATTTGACATCTGAACTAGAAACTGTTGAGGAATCTATCTTACGAGTTATTACAATAAGAGGAAGGGTGAAATTGTCTCTAAATGTGGAACTAGTGATAGCTTCAATGGTAGGTTTACCAAGTAGACCTCTAGCACCAGCAATTGCAACAGTAGGTTTGTAAGTCATCTTATCAAATCAATTATAATCAAATCTTATTTTTCCAGAATTGAGTAGCAGTAGTAGTAGTAGTAGTAGTAGTAGTATTCACTATTTATTACAAACACAAACAATTCATTTTTTACAAAACAGAACTTATGGTCTATTTATATATATTTCTCAATTAATTGAAATGCTGAATAATTGCTGATTTCTTAAATCATCACAGTATGAAAATGGAACTTGTCGGAGTATACATCTCGATGTGTACCGATACCCGGTTATGATGCAATCACCAACCGTACTTGTATAAGTAGAGGGTCGGTCATACCGGTAACCTTACAAAGCGGTTAACTGCTGTATACAACGGCTACTGACTCTAATTAACTGGGTTAAAGTTGTCTTATCAGATCGGCAGCTGTAACTTTTTACTGCAAGTACGTTGTAGTAATATGATCGACATATTAGGCGGATTTTAGTCAGCAGTTGCGATTGATAAAAATGAGATAACGGCATTAGCATTTATTAGGTAATAAGGGTCATATAAGACGGAAATTATTACTAAGACTCTGATTGATTGATAATCATTTATTGTCTATGTAAGCTATTTATAGCCAGCGACACTAATATATCTTATTTAAGACTCTAAGAGATTATTAATTTTATTAAATGTTGCTCCTAACAAAGGTATGACCTCATCGGTAAGACTCCAGAAGTTTGAATTGAGAATGTGGGGCAAAATAACTGTACGCTATTTGATCGGTGAGAATCCGACTTGGTGAGTAGCCGCTCGGTGAGAGGCGCTGCTCGGTGAAAGGCCGCTCGGGGGAGACCAAAGCCTGTCAACCACACAAAAGTGACGGGAATTAGTCATTGACATTGACAAGAGCAATGGTATTAGACTAGTAGTAAATAAGGTAGCCAGCCAGATGAAGTTCAAAGAATTGGACTACTGAAAATACGGGACAACAGTTCAAAAACGTTGAGTAACCATACTGTACAATTTCATAAAATTCTGCAACTATTACAACGGTTGAACTGACTGTGAACTGTTACTTTTTTATTAAATTTTTTTTTGAATATTTATTCTTATATCAGCATACACTATTAAGACGTTTTACAATAATACCAATGAGGGAAAACTCCAAAAACCCACATACTCTGTTTGTATTTAGGGCGAGTGCTTTTTACCGTCCTTCGGAGTAACCTGCGTCGACCTGGTCGTCAGCACACCTCCATGCATATGCCGATGCTATCACACCTGTTTGACCTTCTAGGCTTCTAGTAAGCCTTCTACCGACTAGCCGTTCGGTTTCTAATTAGTTATAATTAATTAATTAATTCAACTGTATTGTTAAACTCCTTGTTAGAATATGTTACTCAGTATCACATTATTGATTTCTTATCTGCATGGCCCAGCATGGGGGCCGGCCGGGCTGACCCACGCACCGTTTCTCAAGTGAAGAAGCTGCGGGGTCTGGGGCAGGACTCCTGACGCCGGACGGTTCATACTTGACCTAGCTCTCGCCCGCCAGAGGCAGGACAGGGGCACTCGAGTTTAGATAATGTATAACACTACATTCATTAATAATATCTAATATTCATCATTCATAGAATCACCTACTACCGATCATAAACTGACGACGCACTTGGTTTACCAAAATATGGATCGTGAAATCCTCTTCTATGTCCTACTGAAATGTTATTTACCTGTTGAACAGACTAAAATGTTAGCAATTGGTTCCAGCCATAGTCACATCCTAATTCTAGACAAAAACTTACTTTATCTTGTGAATAATCAATATCGCCACTTGTTGGAGGACCTTCATCTTCTCCATGCCACAAATCTTCATTTACATCTACTGATGATGAAGATGAAGAGGAGGAAGTGGATTCAGCCGAAGGAGATTTTTTGGGATCTCTATCACCGACCTCTTCATAATGCTGATGCTGTGTAAGATGTCGATGAGTCTGTACAGATTGAATAGGTTGATATGAAGAATCATTATCATATTGAACAACATTACCATCATCATACCCGTCTCCTTCATAACCATTATAACCACCATCATAACCATAATCTTGAGTATTTTCTTCAACAATAGTTTGATATCCTCCAGCATAATCTGGTTGACTATAAACAATAGATTGTTGCTGTTGTTGCTGTTGTTGTTGTTGTGGCTGTTGTTGCTGTTGTTGCTGTTGTTGCTGTTGTTGCTGTTGTTGCTGTTGTTGCTGTTGTTGTCGAGGTAGTCGTTGTCGATGATGTAGTGGTTGAGTTTGAGTTTGAGGTTGAGCGTGTTGCTGCTGTTGAATATCCTGTGATTGTTTCATTTCCTGAAGTTGCTGAAGTTGTAGCTGTTGTAGCTGCTGCATTTGCTGCATCTGTTGCATCTGTTGTTGATATCCATGATTAATAAGATTAAGATATGCATACATAAAATTGGATAAAAGAACTTGTTGAACAAGAGGTCGACGAGGATTTGCCAACTTTAAATGAGATAGTCGATAAATGGCTCGTTCAATATGCAAAGGATATCGATGATACATCATCACCATACTTTTATCAGACATTTGATGAGGTGGAATATGATACGGTAATCCTCCATCATATTGTTGGATTTGGTACTGTTGCTGTTGGAGTTGCTGTTCCAATTGTTTCTGTTGCAATTCAAGATCCTGTGCCGATTGATCATAAGTACCACCTCGTTTTTGATTTCCCATCAATTGAGTCCCCATCGTTTGATTACCAATTTGACTATTATTGCCATCTTTAGCACCAGCCTGCTGGGCTGCACGATTTTTCGACCTAGACCGAGAACGATACCGTGATTTGGCAACTCCTTTTCGCTTGCCACCATTATTATTATTATCACTGCTGCCGTTGCTGCTGCCGTTGCTGCTGCCGTTGCTGCTGCCATTGCTGCTGCCTCCACGACCCTGCCGTTCTTTAACTTCAACAGCTGCAGCTAAGCTGGTTGCAACTGTCACACCTCCAAAACTACTATTCTCGTCAGATTCTCGCTTATTCTTCTTTTTGGAGAAAAATGACGAAATTGCTTTTCTATCAAACACCGCTGATGTAGGTGAAGAGACTGGAGATGATGATGATTCATTAGAGGTGACTGACAATACCTTTTCCTCACTATCTTCTTTATCAATAGTAGAAGGTTCTGTCGGAGACTTCTCATCACTATCAACAGGATGGGTCGCCCCCACACCATTTCCATTTCCATTTCCATTTCCATTTCCAGCTCCAGCTCCATTAAACAACCATCTCCAAGTATTTTTACGAGATTTCTGTTTAGATGAACTATTATTACTACCAGTGGTATGAGCTGAAGAAACCGCCGCAGATGAAGTTGGTGAAATATCATCATCACTTTTAATTGGCGGAAAATTATCTGCAATAGGAATCGTTGACAAAATATCAGTAGAAGAACCTAACATTGAAGGAGAGGCCAGCTTACTCGATAATTTCGATGATCCTAATGGAAGATCTCGATCACTAATAACGACTTCACTTGATTCTCTGGACTCAACATGCCCTTCTCTAAGGCTATTATTAGCACCACTTGGAGATCGCTTGGATGGAGTTTTATTATTATTAATGGCACCATCATCATTTTCCCGATCAAGGCGAAGATCATGGTGAAGATCACGTTCACGCTCACGCTCTTTGTGAAGATTATTACTTAAATCAACATCAATAGGTGAAATATATTTACGCTGTTTCGATTCAACTCGTTTCGGTTTAGTTGGCCCATCTACAATCAGGGTCACCTGCTCAGATCGCGTTATGATAACCTGTGTTTCAACCTGATTGTCAGCCAACGATTTAGATAACTCCTTATTGTTATCCACCAAAGATTGCTGATGATTCCTAAGTGGCTCCGCAGATGGTGACAACGACGATAATGATGATAAATTGTCTTTCACTTCGGTGGGCGAAGTTTTGATATCCAACTGCCCATTACTACCTACTCTTCTGCCTCTCCTTAAAGATGGTTTGTTGTACTTTGTATGAGTTGATCTCCTCAAAGATGGAGATGGAGCAGGCATTATCGGTTGATCACTATCATTAGCCAAAGGTTCCAGCTCTGGCATTGATTCAGAAGATGTTCGACGTTCATGTTCATTATTAGAACCCGAATCAGTGGAACTATAATCTTGACCAACACTATTAGAACCATAACCATACGCATACACATTACTCTGAGATAAAGATCTAGCTAATTGGAATGGATCCATAGCTAAACTTTCCAATTCACCAAGCGATTTTAATTGAGCTGATAAAGATGAAATCGAAGTCAAGTCATCTGGACCACCTAAAGATCCCCCACCTCCACCTCGACTTTTACGTTTATTTTCTAAAACATCACTACCGTCGGTATATTCCTCCTGATCGGAAATTTCCCTACTAAGGCGAGTATTCTTTCGAGTTAAACGACTAGATAACGACGTCGTTAAATCATCCTGTTGATCTGACGAACCTGATGATGAAGATTCGTTTGATAATGATGATGGTTGTTGTGGAGTCATTGTAGCACGAATTTCAGCAACTTTTTGTTGAACAAACGATTTCCATTCTTGAGGAGCCAGTTCAGGATGAACATGAGCTGGGACCCATAAAAGTTGAGATGCATGTGATGAAATCACAGATGGAGATCCAGGAGATTCAGGCGATGTATTGGATCCACTGGGGGATGTTGGAGAAATATGACCAGCAGAGGATGATACTAATACATTGTTACTGTTATTATTATTGTTGTCATTGAATTCTGTTGAAACATAAAGAGATGGTTCATGACCAGATGATCTTGACCTACGAGGGCTTCCATCATTACTTCCAGCTGACAGATTAGAGCCATTACGATTTGAAGGTGAAGAAGAAGAGGAGGAAGAAGGAGGAGATCCACCTATTGATCTCCGATTCATATTCATAGGATGCGGTGTAGGTTCATTATATAAAGAAGAGAATTGAGGTAAATCAGGATCTAAATTTGGAAGAGCACCTAATGATAACCGCTTAAGAGCTTGAACGTTATTCATTTCTTGAGCGACTACTGCAGCAGCAGCTACTGAATCGGCATTTTCATTAGAATATCCTCCAGTAGGGGTGCCACTAAATCTTCTTGAATTCAATATTGCATGTTGTCTTGAAGGAGCCGAATGACGTTTTGTCTGAAGATTTGGAGGAAGATTTGAAGAAAGGTATAGTAATGGTGATGATTCATTATTACTATCATTATTTCTTCGAAGCACTCCTGCTCCTCCACTTTTAGCCCGTCTAGGGATTTCTGGAGCTGATCTTAAACCACCATTAACATTTTCTTCTTCCGGGACATTGGATAATACTTTTTCAATCTTGGAGCCACCATATTCGGAAATATGGTGATTAGATTGGATAGGCTGACTATTTGGCATTCGAAATAGAACCAAAAAAATAACCAAATAATTATTCTAAGAGGGAACCAGCCCAGAAAGAATTCAAAAACTGTAACTGTAACTGATGAAATATGGTGTTAGGAACAAATTGAAGACATGAAAGATAAACTTTCCAAACCGTGAACATAAAATGATCTATACCAATGATGAAATGGCTGAAAAAAAAATTGATTCTCCAACTGGATCAATCCAAAACAACTATACAAGAGTCCTTATTTGAGTATCGCGTCCAGATCAATCATAAAAAAATATCTATATTATATTGTTTGCAAAAGTTTGAGTTTCTTCTATTATGAACAAACCTGAATGAATGAAAAGTCAAACCTTCCTTATACAACTCTTTCCAGCGTTCTTTATCAAAACACCAATATTTTACCAATCTAGATTATATAAGTTCTACAATTAATTTGTCTGTCGTATTGATCACCTTTTCCTCCCTCGGTTCCTAGATATAAAAACAAAAACCGTTCTCCTTAGGTCCAAATCAAATCAGAACCACGAAACAAAAATGAATGAACAAAATTATTTAAAGAGGAAAGAAGATATATAAATCACTTTTGTTCTCTGTCAATCAAGGAGTTTTTCCTCCTACTGCTATCCCACTCTATAGCTTAACGTGTGACTAATCGAGTGAGCAAGTGAGAGATTCAATGAGTGAGATATTCAATAGAAGTTAGTGGGTGATTGAGTAAGAGACTGATTGAGTAAGTTAGTGAGCGAGTGAGTGAGGGAGTGGATGAGTAGTAGTGAGAGTACGAGAGCAGTCGGTCGTACTTGGTGGTGGTGATGCTGCAAAAACAGGGAGAAAGATTCACTGCAAAATCTCGCCCATACCCATGTGGGGCTCGCGCACGGCTTGTGGATTCGGTTTGGTGGTAACTCGCTTCTAAGGGGGTTCCTCTAACCGGATTTATCCTAAAACGCCTGACGACCTGTAAGAAACCGCGCGCCCAGCCGAAACCGCGCGCCTTGCCGATGATGGGAGTACGTTACTACTGTACGTATTCTACATTTTATTCTGATAACCGCCTATTGGTATGAATAAATAAAATCAAATCTGAAGATAATACAATAAAGATTATAGTATCTTGTGATTTAAAGGAGAAAATAGTAAATGTAGTACTTTCATATGATCCATAGATAGTTGATTGAATGGAATATTGGCAAGAAGTGCGTTTTTCCACCCCAAGATGAAGTTTTGATTAAAGCTTATAAAGGACTTTTTAAACCCGCTGAGTTTAGGCTCCGGAGCAGATAAAATCGAGGGTTTTGTCCGGCAGCTGGGATGACCACCAGCCCTCGCTATGCTTGAGAATTAGTGATTAGCGGTTGGATGTGATAATCAAATGCAGTGAGCTAGGCACCCGTTGAAAGCCTTCGCCCCAGCCGATCAAGAGAAGCCGAGCGCTTTTTGAATTAAGTAGCCGGGTGCGGCGTTATTAAAAGATTTTTCCCCTGAATCCCCGCCATTTTCCCTCTTCACTTCTTTTTTACTCCATTTTACTCCATTTTACTCTTTATTAATTCGATCCTTTCCTTTCGAAAGAATACAAAAAAAAGTTCATTCCCAGAAAAAGAGAATTAAGAGATTATTGATAATTTGATATAAAAGTTTTATTATTACTACTTCTACTGGTATATTTTTGATACTACCCCAACCCACGTTTCTTATGGAAGATGGAGACAGACCCTGACAGAGACATTGATTGAGGAAAGCGACAAACTATTTAGTAAATTGTTTCTATTTTAGTTTAACAGCTTTATTGAACATGGGGTGCCTATTAAAAGACTTGTCTCACCTGCTGGTTTCGCTCCGTCGCATCGCTCAGAGTCCGTCTGCCTCCGGCGGCTGGGGCGAAGCCGCTCGAGATTAGTGCATGGATACGTGGTGGGGGCCATACAGAGGGGATGATGATGATGATGATGAAAATAATAATAAATTAAGATATGCTATAGATGACTAAGTTTTAGTGACTTTCAAGTGGTTCATTTTCTATCCTCTCTGATTCCTGTTCCTGTTCCTGTTCCTGTTCCTGTTCCTGTTCCTGTTCCTGTTCCTGTTCCTGTTCCTGTTCCTGTTCCTGTTCCTGTTCCTGTTCCTGTTCCTGTTCCTGTTCCTGCTGCTGCTGCTGCTGCTCCTGCTCCTGCTCCTGCTCCTGCTCCGCGGCATCCTCTAATTCATCGTTTTGTTTCATCCCCTCTTTTAGTGATAATAACTTTCTTGGAGGTAAAACAGATTCAAAAGCATCTTTCCAATTTCTTAATTCCAACCATTTTAAAAGAATCTCAAAAACATGATTCGTGGTCAATACGCGACGACCGGATAATTTTATATATTGATCAATCGGTAATCTAGCAGTCGAAATATTATTCTTTTCCGCCTTGTTTTTACATAAATCCTTATAACGACCTTTATCTACAATACCTCCAATAACATAAGTCATATTTTCATCTAAGGTTTCTAAAGTATTTGATGAATCAGAGGAGAAATATAACCAGTTGGTTCTAGCAGTATCATGAGGAACTTGGTAATCACCCTCTAGAAATTTCACTCCACGCCAATGTAAATGTTGAGCTTTCATAGGTCCATAAAATCTTTCTTTTAATCCTTTATTAAATGAAGTCACCTGTAAATCAACTGATTTTATAGCTCTACGATTCTCAGAATAACATCGATTGATTTGAATAGCCAATGAAGTTCTTTCTCGATCACTCATAAGATCGTCGAATCCACAATCCAAAATAACAGTAATTGGTACTTTTTCTTGATTACGAGGTCGTTTAGGTCTTGTGGCTAGTGACTTATCGTCATCTTTTAATCGTTTCCTTTCTAATTTTTGTGCTTGCTTTTTTTCTTTACGTTTAATGGCCCATTCTTCTTTCATTGATTCGTTTTTTCTTTTACGAAGTTCTTTTTTCCATGCATTTTTAGACATTCCTTCAGGAACTGGTGGAGTTGGTGATGCTCGCACATGTTGAATTACGCCATATTTTTCTAAAGTCATTAGAGAGGAATCTAGAAACAACTGTTACAAATAAATGGTTAAGAGGAAGAAGAGAAGGATCAGTATCTCTATGATCTACATTCAAACTTTTCAGCTGCGCACGCGCGTGCAGCGGCTCGAAAGTCACGTGCCGTTGTGGACCCTGCGCATGCTGGCCGTGGGTCTTGATCTCAATCTCATCTACACATCAGTGAACCGCTAGGTCGAGCCGATGGTACTCTTAAACAAGAGCACAACACCGGTTCATGTGATAAGAGAGCTTCAATTCGTTGACTAACTTACAGTTTATTCCTAATTGGCCTTGCTACTGTTAGCATATAGATTAAAGGGTTGCCATTCACTTGCCTTAGAGATATAGAGAATAACGCAATAATCAAGTGTAAAACTAACTTGGAGCCTCTAAGGAGTGAAGTATATACATAATTCCGACAATAATAGTTCATAATGGCCCTTACAGGTCACATTCTGAGTGTTTTCACCTTAGGTTTCTCCAGCCAGTTGGGGAAAGTATATTTGTCGCATTTATTTCTTCTATCGAGATGTCCCAGTAAGGACCCAGTTATCACTGTAAACCAGCTGAATCGCCAGCTGAATCGCCAGCATAAGGGGGTCTGGGGTTACGCGCTAGCCGGGGGGACAGACACTTGCCCTAGAACCCACTGTCTCCGCCACTATATTGATAATTGTCAGCACTACTTGGCCTCGAGAAGCGAGTTAGGCAGGGTCTTAGGCAAGGACGGTTTTTGTTAGTACGGCTTCGACACTGCCGCGCGACATGTGTTAATTAAATTTAATTTTAAGTTAATTTTAGTCATGCGCGAGTGTACAACCTCCGGCCGACTATTGAGGAATTTGAGGGCCAGGGCCAGGGCGGGGCAGGGCCGGGGGCGGATGCATGAAGATATACGCGATTGATCGATATCAGGAGGTGATTTCACCTGCGAATTGCCATGTGGAATGCGCATTAATCGGTTCCAATTGACAAACTGCGGATACCCAAAATCTGCTGGGCATTAGGTAACTTAGCAGTTGCTGTAAGTTACAATTATATGCCGCATTGAGAGTGAATTCTGACTCAATCGACTTGGTGCACATACTCGCACGGGGTTTACCGTGCGAACGTACCCTATCTTCAGCATCCTGCGTCGATGTCCCCACTTAAGAAGCTAGTTATAAGCAAGTTGACAGTCACAACCACCCACCCACGCGCTTACAGGAGAAGGTGGAGCAAGAATCTTGACTGTTAATATAAAAATGAGGGGTCGGGATTGCTCATAAGTTATTTTTTCAATCTTATTTTATTTTTGTTTCTTTCGCGAATAGTTTCAAGTTCTTGTTGAAACAAGTAGTGTAACAGAAGTAAAAGAACAGTGTACGAGTAGAAAACGCGTGGTACAAGAGTCAATTATATAACATTGACTTTTGTGTGAAAGAGAGGGAAAGAGAGTGTGAATTTGTTTTAATCTTTGAATTTGAGGTTGTTTTTTTTTTTTTTTTTTTGGTTATTTTCACGAGATTTTGGTATTATCATGACCGAAGAAACTTCTAATTTACGACGATCGGCTAGAGTTGCTGCTGCCACTTCTAAACGCGAACCTGGAGAAACTAAGCATAAACCCGTAGTTTCAAAGAAAGCTAAATCTGAACCAAAAGAGGAGTCTAAAGAGGAATCGAAAAAGGAATCTAAAAAGGAATCTAAAAAGGAATCTGAAAAGGGATCTAAAGAGCCTGAATTAGAGTCTAAAGAGTCTAACGAGTCTGAAGAGCCTAAAGAGCCTAAAGAGCCTGAAGAGGGGACTAAAGAACCTAAAAAACCTAAAGAACCTAAGAAACCTGCTAGTTCTAAATTCGTCAAAATTGGTGATGATGTTCCTGATATCACTCTTCTTGATCAAGATGAAAATGAGGTCAAATTAGCCGAAGTTGCCAAATCTAATAAATACCTTGTTATTTTCGCTTACCCTAAGGCAAATACTCCTGGTTGTACCCGTCAAGCTTGTGGTTACAGAGACCATCATGAAGAGTTCAAAGAAGAAGGTGTAGTTGTTTTTGGTTTGTCTGCTGATTCTCCTAAAGCTCAGAAATCTTTTGAAACAAAGTATAAGTTCCCTTATCAATTACTTTCTGATCCTAAATATGAACTTATTGCACCTTTGGGTGCCAAGAAAGTTGGTGCTAATGGTGTAGTTCGATCTCATTGGATTATTAAAGATGGTAAATTTATTTCTGTCAATATTGGAGTCAAACCTGATGCTTCTTTTATTGATACTTTAAAGCAAGTTAAAGATAGCGAATAAAAGAAATCGACATCCACGAGAGTTATTCGTTAATTTTTAAATCCAAGAAAAGAAATTAACAGACATTATGATTTTTGTTTTCTTTTGCTATTAGTTTTAATTCATTATGTTTATCCCTATTATTGCTTTGTTCCTTGGCGGCTGGACTCTGTCCTGTCCTGTCTTGCTGGGCTCCAGGTCTCTCCCCATATTTCGTAGTGTTCCCGAGCAATATCTATGACGAGGCAGGTTGGATTTTGACATTAGTCAATTCTTCTAAGTCTTTTAAACTCCAGAGTCATGTTCTGGTGTGGATAGACTCTAGGCACCTGCAGAACTGTGGGGTTCTTGATTCTCCTTAGTGCAATATCTGTATAAAAGAGAGCTAGCTATCTATGTACTGGGCTGAATGATATCTACTCTTTCCAAGAATACAGTCGAGAGGATGATAAACAACGCGGCCCATACGAAACGTTTTTTCTTTCTGTCAGGATTTTTCAGTCAGTAATAACATGGTTACTTTTCTTCTTAATTCTCTGACATATCATATTTGGCGTTGGTCTTTTGACAATTATTCCAATCGAAAACTTTAATATTAATATATGATTATAAGATATCAATGATAACAACATTCAAAACTCAGAACTCAATTATCTACTATCTATTAACTAATGTTTTCAGAGGTTGTCCTTTGTGCCCGTAAAAACATTCAGTAGATATTCAGGGGGATATAAGCTTATTAGCGTTAGGCCCTGCATGCGGCTTATATTGCTCATGTCATGAAGTTCATCACTTTTGCTCCAAATACTATCCCCCCTTTCGCTCCTCTACATCTGCCTCCAGGGAAGGGAGCTAGCTCTTGCTCTCGTCGAGATTTCTGGTTCCTCACAATTCTCTAGATATCTAACGAAGTAAGAGCTTGAGGTCTAGGGCGGAGCTGCTAGCTGCGGGGTCGCGCGTGAGAATTGTACGGCTGTGCAGGATCCGTCCGATCAGATCTCGATTCACAGTCATTCACTCTCTTCTCTTCTCTTCTCTTGTTTTGTACTCTCTTTCTTTTGTTCATATTGGCAGGTTATAGAAATTGATTTTGTGATTGGTGTTTACTGAATTTGTATCTAATCATTTTATTATTTTCGTGTCCTAATAGTCTCTTTTTGTTTTTGGTCATGGGAGTTTCTATCAATGGAAATACTAACATGGTGGCGTCAACATCCAATAGTCAAAACACAGCCGAATCAGTCAAACTACTGATTGCTCGAAGGGATCAATTGGAAGCTGAATTGGATGCCTTGGCGGAAGTTCTCAAATCAGTAAGTAAAAAAAGCGAGTGCTAGGACTTAGCGTGTACTTGTTAACTAACGTATCCAGCAAAATGTTGATATGAATACACCCTTACTCACAGCTGATGGGTTCCCTCGGGCTGATATTGATGTTGCTCAAATAAGAGAGACTCGTTCACGGATTATCCGACTTAGAAATGACTTAAAAGCTTTAATGGGACGAATTGAGAAAGGATTGGTAGAGTATTTCAAAAATTCTAATG
This sequence comes from Sugiyamaella castrensis, assembly GCA_030583505.1. NCBI lineage: Eukaryota > Fungi > Ascomycota > Dipodascomycetes > Dipodascales > Trichomonascaceae > Sugiyamaella > Sugiyamaella castrensis. Next base: position 129,908 of record JAJMIF010000018.1, on the reverse strand, counting down.
ACAAGGACTCACAAGCACTTGCTCCACCTCCTTCAACTTCTACTTCAGAAGATAAATATCATATTAGTATAAGTGGTACAACAATCCCTACCAGTTCCGATGTAGGTACCACATCTACAACTACTTCTACTTCTACTTCTATTTCTACGCACTCACCACCTCCCTTTGCTCTAGTTAATTTAGTTGAACCTTCTAGTCCAGCTAGTACTGCTGGATTAGAAGCTGGTGATCGAATCGTATCATTTGGGACAGTTAATGCGTCGAATCATCAACGTCTGGCTCGTCTTGGTATAGTTGTGAGGATAAATGAGGGAGTAAGTAAATACATCTTGAGTAGCGGTTGGACCGTTCGGGTTGGACCGTTCGAGCGAAGCGATAGCTAGAGCTAGGAATCTGGGGATGCATCCCAGCTGCCAGAGGCTAACTAGCTCGAGCGTAACAAGAGCTGGTCATATTTCTAACAAACAAATAGAAACCAATTCTTGTAACAGTATTACGAGATGAGAACACATTGATACTTCCATTAATACCTTCCAGTTCATGGGGAGGACGAGGATCATTAGGATGTCATATTGTTCCGATATAAAGACAGGATATGGCAAATAAGATGACAAGTTTTATAATTGTACAAAAAAAAAAGATTAACTACTAAAATTCAAATACGTTGGTCAATGCAAATATTCGTAACATACTATAATGGCATCTTTTGCTTAACCACCATGAAGTGTAGATGCAAATAAAATAATATCTTTATCTTGTAATTCATAACTCTCTTCTCCTACAAGTTCCCAATCAGCATCATTAATTAGAACCAAAATACCCGGTCGACTATTTGTTAATACAAAATATATTTACATGAACCAAAGAAACAAATAAGTTAACTTACACTAAACCATCTTGTAAAAACATATCCTCTCTTGGATCTGTCATCTTTCCTTTCAAATAATGCAAAAGCCACTCTACAGTAAAAGGACCATCACCCTTCAAATCAACATCCAAAGTACGTTCACCTCCAAATAAAGTTTCTAATCCACCAGAAAACTCAACTTTGATTTTTCCAGTCATTATATAAGACCGGGTTATATCTTATACTAACTGGTAAAGAAGAAGTTTCAATCTCGATGGCCCTTAATTAATTTGACATTGCATAAGCCTCATTTTCTGCGGCTTAAAGAGCCTCTCTCTACCAGACAATCGACCTGCGAGAAATTTCAGGGCAAGGGGTTTAATCTTTAGGCACGGCGCTTGCTAACAACCGTTAAACGACGTGTAATCGAGACCTTCCACCAATTTCCAAGTTGTCTTCTCTCTTTCAAGCTCTCATCTCTGGTTCTCTTGTCTCTATCCTGATATACCGTTTTGTTGAATCTATCTTTGTAATTAAATCGTTATACACAATATGAAATTGAGTTCTTTAGTGACAGGACTTTTGGCAATTGGCTCTGCGGTCATTGTTTCGGCTGATACTACTACTGGCAGAGAATTTCTTTCAGTGGATTTGAAATTCCCTACAGAATCAATCCAAGAAGATGGAACAATTGAAATTACTAATGAGTTGGAAACTCCTATTAAACTTGTATTGACTAATGTAGTACCAGCAAAAGATGGTGGTTTACCTCTTGTAGTGGCAGCAGTTGGTGGATCAGTTTATGAAAAAGGTGGTGCAAACGATGGTAAAATCTATAGCAATTTAACCATTGCTAAAGTTGGTCCATTTACAGTTGAACCAGGTTCTACAGTTGATATTGATCATAATTTGAAATTCGATCTTCCTCCTACTTATTTTGAATTAGGATTGGTTTTATATATCCAACATGCTGATGAATTTTTCTCCTTCAAATTAGATAAGCGGCCTGTTTCTATTGTTGATGCTCCTATTTCATCTTGGGATCCTCGTTTAATTCTCGTTCAACTTATTGTTGGTGTTACTTTTGCTATTGTTGGATATTATTTCTCTACAAAGGTTCTTTTGCCTTTTATTGAGTCCAAATTGAGTGGTGGTACTGGTGTTCCTGCTTTTGATAAGAAGAGAGTGAGAGGATCTTCCAAAGAGAAATCATCATCTCCTTCTGCTGGTGATTCTTCTTCTAATGATAAGGCTGGTTCTTCTACTGGATATGATGAATCATGGATCCCGGAACATCATTTGAATGTGAAGACTCGTTCTGCAACTGCTGCTAAGAAATAAACTGAGACAGTAGTAATTGCTTTGCATAAAAGTTATATAATTAAATATAAATGATGTATAGTATATCCAAATTAGATATGGTGAGCAATGACTCTGTCTCTGAGTAGTCGGTGTTTTCTCTCCCTGCTTGTTGTGTTCAACTCATTAGATTGTCGTCATCTAGTCCTTCTATATAGCGGCCAGCGACTCTGGAGCGTAGCGAGAGCAAGGGATTTGGGCAAAATCCGGCCGTCAGATGCAGAACGGGGCGGAGCAGGTTTATTTGCTAGCCTAAGGATGAATAATTAACCCGAATGAAGCGAAAAGGACTCTCAAGCATTATAGTTAATAATATATATTATAGAAGGATAGTTGTGAATTTCTGTATGTACAAAAGGGGAAAAAATTACTGCCAGCTAATAACTATATAAATATATTTACTGTGACTCAACAATACTCTTAACTTTTCCAAGCCAAGAAATATATTCATTGGTCTCACGATAAGTGGAATATTCAGTAACAAATTGAGCCAATTCTCCATTTATACCACGTGAATCCAAATATTGTTCAACAGCACTCTGAACTTTCTCATCTAATACAGAGAAAGGAGGTCCTTGATACAAGCTCTTACGAGTATAATCAGCTTCAGGAGTTTCGGAAATAGCAAGTTCTGCTGAGTCATAAGGAACAATTGATTCAACAAGAACAACATCTTGTTCAACAATTGCATCAATACCTAAAGCTCCACCCTTGGATTTCTCAATAACAATATTAAGTCGAATAGGAGTACTGATTTCTTCATCAAATTCAGCTCCTTCTTCTTCAGCAGCATTAGCTCCACCTTCTTCAGCAGCAGCCTCTTCATCTTCGTAACTTTCTTCATCTTCCAAGAAACTTTCACCATTAGTAATATCAGAAATTTGGAAATGTACATAAATAGTTTCACCTCCTTCTTTACGAACAAGCTTAACTTCATCTTTACCATCCTTAGCTATCAAAGAGAATCCTGAAGTGTCTAAAAACTTCTTAACAATTTCTGGCTCTTCCAAATCAGCTTCCTTCTCAACTTTTATTTCGCTCTTAATAGCAGCAATCAATTCAGCATCAGCAGCTGACAAAGGTGTTCCAGAAGATTGCAAACGATTGGTACTCAAAGAAAATGATTTAGTGAAAGTAGAACAATTGATTCTAGCATTAGTAGCCATAACTGTAGGTCTAGCAATAGTAGCAGCAGTCAATCGAAAGCTGGAACGTGCTACAGCACGCGATGCCACTCGAGAAATAGCAGAAAGAGAGGACATGTTTCGTAATACTAGTTATAAAATTCAAATCTTGATAAACAGAAGATGATGAACAAGAAAAGAACAAGAAAAGAGAACAAGAAGAGGACGAAAAGGAAGAGAAGAAAATAAGTTCACCGCGGGATGGTCGATCCCGCCGTACGTGAAGAAGGCAAAAAGAGAAATTAATATTTCAAGCTAGTAGGGTAACTATATCACGTGATTGAATTCGATTATATATATCACGTGAGTAACTGTGCCGGCCGGCTAGCCTTGGTTTTCAACACAGATCAGTTCACAGTTGGGAAAAAGATCCAAATACGGTAAGCAGCGGCAGTGATTAGGGTTATCGAGGTTGATTAGTAATATTACTCCTAATAATTAGTAAAACATTAATAGTACTTAAATTAACTATATAGATGCATATCGCTAGGTACACCTACAGCTCAGGGGCCAGACTAAATTAGAAACCGAAATATTCAAACAAATAATAGAAAAAACCCAGATCCATATCGCAAACAATAAAAAAGAAAAGAAAAAAAAGGCGGAGCAGAAACCCGATCGATGGTTTTCAGAGAGGTACGTTGGCCTGAATTGCTCTCGAAGTAAACTCATTCGGATGAATTCTCAGGCTCATATCAAAACTACGCTAGCATGATGAATGATAAAACCGACCGACTGCACACACCACACCTCCCCAGGAGTCTGAAGTCCCTTTCAAGACGATAAAATATTTCTCGCCAAATTCTCGGCGTCTGAGTCTCTCTGCTCATATCTGCCTCTGAAGATTCTCGCGCGTGTTGTGGCATTTGGCGGACTCAGTCCAGGCCCATGACAACGTTTCGCTGACCCTCTAATTCGGAACTCTAGTCCGACACTAGTGATGCTGGTCAATCAAGTACCGTCAGGAGAGATACGCAGGTTCAAAATCATAGCTCAGTTATATCTTTACTAAGGGGACAGACAACGAGAACACACAAAACTTTCTACCCATAGAAGGAAGAACTTACCCAAAGAGAACATTCATAGCAAAACAGAAAGCCCATCTGACATTTTTCTTCACATCGACTCCACCACCATTACCCCTAGATCCTTCCATCTCTCAACCAGATCGTCGGCTATTTCTTCATCCAATGCCTGTTCAACTTGAGCAACACAATCTCGAGATCTCTTAAATAACACATACAATACAAGTGCCTCGTGCTCAACATCTTCAATGAAATACCTGAAGGTCACAAAATCATAATAGTACCACAAGATATTTAGACTAGTTCGTTGTGCAATCGGCAAATATACAGTCAATAAATCTTCATCTCTGTCACAAGTATCGAGAAAAATTTCAGGAAAATGATTAATTGCCCAGCTAACCAGCTTCTCGCTATCTGCACCGTGGTCAAGGGCCATGAATAATAGCCATAAATAAATAAAAAATTTAAGCCAATCCCAGTATAACACATATATGGTTAGCAAAGTCACAAAAGTAGATCAAGGCACTACTCTGCCCATAGATGCGACCTGTCATATTACATGGAAAATGCCATGGCACAACGTTAGTTACAAAAAAAGAAAAAATGGACAGAAAAGCGACATGTCAAATGTTGGGGTCGGTAGTGTTAGTGATGTGTTAGTTTATAACTGTTAGAAAACTTGAACCGATTGCCACTGCTCTTCTTCACTCACTCACTATATGTTTTCCTACAAACTTTAACGAAAAATATCTCTGCGATAAAACTCCAAACAAATTTTGAAACCATGGTAGGACAAATAGGTGAGCTTGAAGAGCGAACTGACAAAAGATGGATTTGTTATTGTAGAATTAAAGATAAGGACAAAGGGACAGCGATTAAGAAACATCCATACGTTTGATCCCCCGCCCTTAGTAGGATCACCGGAGGGAAAAAGGCGGATTAAAGAACGTGGCCACATTGAAAATCATCGTGAGCATTGGAGAAGATTTGGGGAAAGCTACGATCAGGACTTGATGGAATTAAATAGAAAGGTCATCAACAAAGCAGGGGTAACTGTTCCTGAGTTTTTGCGGCAGTTAGTACAAGTGGTTCATGAGTCGAAAAAGAGAGTTAAACGATTTCAGTTCATCAGTTTGGCAAATCTCGATATGTACTTCTTTTGTAGAAATGGGAAGAGAGAAAGGGAGTCAATGATTCGTCTCAATATCCGGGCCCGATCCTATGATAGAAAACCAAATGCAAATGCAGCAGCCTTCCAAACAGCTTTCGAGAGCTTGAGTCGTGCAAGTGAATGGATGAGGCATACAGGGGAAATTCCAGACAATATCATGAGTGCTACTCGAACATGGATATCAGAAGATACAGCTTCTACACAGTAAGTAATAATGGATGGGTAGTGAACTAGTGGAAATGAGGTCCCAGTTATTCATGGCGGATCTTATCTTTTGGAAATTTGGAAGTCTCAGGGAAGGGGGAATAGGGTGGAATATCCTGAGGAGGAGAAGGAAGGGGGACGGAGGTATTCCGTTCAGGCAGAGTCTTCGATGGATTCTCAATTCCTGAAGAGTAGCCAAAGAAAGGTATAGGGTCTATACCTAGAAGCAAGGCAATACGTTAGACTAACAAAAATCGTATGGTATTGGCAAACGAGATGGATATTGATAATCATGCTATTAAAGGGGGTGAAATGGGCACTCACATGGAAGCTGGTCAAGAGAATATAGGTATTGACGGGGTTAGTCAGGGAGTTGATGGATTGGGCATGAATGCTACTTTCCGATTAGAAATAAACACAGCTATTGTTGGGGGAGATAACAATTGGAGTAATGAGGACATTGAGGAGAGATCCAAGAAGGAGGAGATGGTAGGGACCCTACTACTAGCCAGCAAATTGAATCACCAGAAACAGATGAACACATAGATCTCTCCATCTTGGCTGGAGATGGCGGAGGTAACGTTATCCCGAATCTAAATTAGCTAGAAAATGATAATACCGAGTTTAAAGTCAATCGTGAACTAATCAGATCGTTTCTGAAAGATACTCTACTTTTCATGCTCGCCAACAATCTTTACCGGTCAATCATCAATCGAAATGACTAAAAACATTCTTAAAACGGTACAAAAAAGGACCATGAAAATCATGAATATAAAAGAAACTATCCCTGTTTCAATGAAAACCATCCATAGGCATACGATTGATATGCTTTTTGATCAACTCCAGAGGACACTCAAAATAAGTGTGGAAGTAATATAAAAAATATCCGTTACTGTAGACGTGGTTTTCTCGCCTTTACTGGTCAATTTCTTTATAACACAAGCTTGTGAAATTGCTGCAACACACCTCGAGATAATCAGGCATAATTTACGAGCATACATGGCAAGGCAGGGCTGGGGTGGAAGAGTTCAGGATCAGTTGGGGGTGCCAGTTCTCGAGCGTAGCGAGAGCTAGGGGTCCGCCGGAGGCAGACGAGGGGTAAATTGGGGATAGAGAGGATAGAGAGGATAATGAACCGGCCAAATGTATTAGGTAGTAAAATCTAAACATGAATACAAACGAATGAATATGAATGGGTAGTAGTAGTTAATAGTAGTTAATAGTAGTAATTAAAAAATTAAAAAAAAAAACAGCAATAGATGTGGTATGAACTTAAAAACTGTCATTAATGGGAGAGTGTATGAGTGTCTATTCTTTTAGGAATTGACAGCTTGAGAAGATAGTAATGTCTGTTGTTGTTGGTGTTGATGTTGTCGTTGTTGTTGGTGGTGCTGCTGTTCTTGCTGCTGTGGTGCTCCGTGTCTCTGCTGTTGTTCAATTTGTCCTTCTCGTCTTCTTCTCATATAATCAGCTACAAATAATGAAGCTTTTTTGAATTTACGATCAGCATATTTTTCATAAATTGCTTTATGATGTTCTTCTGGTTTCTCACAACATTGTAATAATGCATTAAGGGCAGGAATCAATTGTGGTTTAGTATAACCAGAAAAATAAACATGAGCAGTAGTCCATTCACCACGATTCAACATTTCTCGAGATAAACAATGAGCAGCACTAGCAATCCAAGAAGGCAAAGCTCCTACAAATCTTTCATCCATAATTGAAATCTCCAACAAATATTTAGCTAATGTCCGAGTCTCCAAATCATAGTCATCAGCTTTTGAAGTTCGACGTAAAAATGACATAGGACCGGGCCAACCAAGATTAAAATCCAAAAGATCAATCATATAACGTTCGGCTTTAAGAATCTCATCAGTACTATAACCATGGTCAACCATATAAACAATTTCTTGGACTGATGGACAATTAATTTCTTCATATTTTGCTGCCAAGAATAATGCTACTGCTCCTACAAGCTGAAACTTTGATAATGAAACAATTTTAATTGATAAGAACCTATCAATATAATTTACAGTTAAAAATAAAGTTTCTGGAAGTAAATTAAATCGATGATGAACTTGAACAAGCCAATCTACTAGGATCCCTCGCATTGACCAATTAACTTCAGTTTGAGCATCCATATAACCTGGATTGGGTCTCATTTTGACTTCTAGTTGACGCATATAAGCGAAGATATCGTCACCGTATTCAACTACCATTGAAATATCATAAGTATCCTCATCTTGATCATCAAGGATTCCAGGACGATTACGAATTTCATAATATGCTTGACGGAGTTCTTCCTTATCTACTTGTTCCCATACTGGGAAAAGAGCATCTGGATTCATTTCTGAATCATTATAAACATTCGTAAGAGCCAGAGCTGTTGATTCAGTAAGCTCATGAAGGAGGGGATCTCCATTATTATAATTATCTTCATCATCATCATCATCATCATCATCATCGTCAACCTGTTCGATTTCAATATCAATATCCAATTCATGATTAATATGTCTTACACTAGTATCTTCCATACGATCTTCTTCCTCAGCATGTTTCTCCTGTTCCTGTTCCTGTTCCTCATCCTCATTAAAAACTTCTCCTCTTTCTTCTTGTCCTTCATCATCGTCTTCCTCATCGTCATCGTCATCATCCAAATCTAGATATTCAATGATTTGAACTCGACTTCTTTCTAATGGCTTCATAATTTCTTCATTATCGAATTCCATTTCATCTTCTTCTTCCTCCACCACGTCCTCTTCATCTTCATCCTCCTCAACAGTATCATCACTATCTTCCGTGGTGGTCGTTAATGGCAACGACGATGGCTGATAATACTGTGATGCATGTGTTTTATTAAGAACATTAGAAGAATTATTATTAGTATTAGTATCGATCGTTGTAGACCTTACTGATCTTGTGGTGTTGATGCTAATATTATTAGAGGTAGCGATTTTTTTAGTGGAAGAGGTAGAAGTACCAGTGTTCCTCGTAATCCTTGTTCGGATGGTATTATTAGTAGAAGTAGTATTAATGTTAGAGTAGTCTTTGTTAGAACTTGTCTTAGTATGCCGTTGTAATGGATTTTTTCGGTTTGTATCAGATATAACTGATTTCTGTGGCTGTTGTTGCTGTTCGGTATAAACTGAGATCTTCGATGAAACTGCCGCTGCCTTCTTAGCCAATCCAGATACATCATTCGACCTCGGATGATTAATGTTAGTGACAGTTTGAAGAGCAGTTCTTTTTCTAGTTCCACCCCTTACAGCTGTAGCAGCCGCTGATGCTGCCAACATCTTCTTCCCAGGTATGACTGAACCATCCAATGCATTTTCATCATGTTGTTCTCTTATACGAGTCTAAAGAGTTAGTGATTAAGAAGCATATTGCAGCAGCCTGACCCCATAACTCGAGCAGAAACTAGGATCCAAGCACCGAGCTAAGCGAGCAGAAAAATAGGAAGCGGCCACCAGAGTGTAGCCGATGAGGTAGAGGATTCCCGAACGAAGAAACTTACTCTTTCCATTTTTTGGTGTGTAGGTATAAGAGATTGATTTGTAGGTATAAGATATTGATTAGTCTGAAGTATCTTTTTTCTGTCTGGTTTGTTCTGTATATTATCAATAGAACATGAGTAATTGAAATGAACAAATGAAACTAACACCAACAAAGTAAAAGAAGAACACAAGAATAAAAGAAAACGAACTCCAAATGAATGGAATTCTAAATGAATAAGAGATTATAAAAAAAAAATGTAATCGAGAATGAGAATGAGAATTGAAAAAATGAAAAATTGAAAAATTGAAGGAATGTAGGAATGATGGAATGAGGTTTCGTTCTTCTCTTTCCCTTTATTTCCTTCCCTTTATATTTAAAAAGAAAAAATAAATGAATGGAAAAATACAATGGATGGATGAATCAATGAATGAATGAATGTTGTACGATGATGGTGAGGTCTTAGTAGTGAAAGCCTCAATTAGTGTTTGTGGGCTTGAATGCTTATATTTATATAAAATCGAGGAATGGGACCCAAATACGGCAATGGATACACAAAAACATACACACACGGCTAGCCGCACGTTACTAACGTTACCAGAGCTAGCTAGCTAGCTGGCTCGATCTAGCTCGCTAGCTATAGCTAGAGACACTAACGCACCTCGATACATATAGAGGTAGGCAGATAGTCATGGACAGGGAGGTAAGCCGAGGGAAGTAGTTAAAGAAAGGTTAGTTGGATGTAACTCATGGAAAGAAATTTTCTTTAGTAACGGAGAGAAGAGAGTAAGAGAGTAAGAACGGTACAGAGCCGATTTATTCAATTGAAGAACTAGACTAGAAATCTAGTGGTACCCCGGTAGATGGATAGATTGCATAGAGTATGGCAAGTTGAATCTTTATTAACAAATACAAATAGTCGGGCAGGCGGACACACAGAGATGCACGCACAATGAGTTACAATGAGATAACTTAACTAACAACACTGTAGACTGGCATATATAATATAATGAGATGCACCAAGATACAATGAGATACACCGATACAATGAGATACACCGATAATGAGATACACTGAGCTACACACTAGAGATACTCTCCGAGTCTAGGGCAAGATACTCTGAGTCTAGGGTGGCCCCAGCCACCGAAGGCGTAAGCCCCAAGCTATATGCACACATACCCACCACCTCTCTCTATGGTTACCAGCCAAAATAGATAGACATGATTGACACAAAACAAACAAATATAAAAAATAAAATAAAAATAAAATAAAATAACCAGACTATTTTCCCGCACTTGGGCGTGCCGCGTGTGCGCATCAAAAATATTCAATAAGCCGCATTCTCCAAATATAGAAATGAACTGCACCACTAACGCACTAGCAATTCTTTTCAGCCTTAACAAAACAAACAATAACAACTAGTTATAACTTCCTCCTCTTCCCTGTCTGCCACTGGCAGCGAGCTGGGGGGGGCCTCAGGCGGCTGTCCATAGCTCTCGCTTTTGTCGAGAAGTCTTGATTAAATCAATTTAAGATCAACGATTCGTCTGTACATTCTCGAGCTGAGCGAGAGCTAGGCACTGTCTGGCGGTCTGCACCCACTACACTGGATTAAGTTAAACACCTACCATTTACCGTTAACTACAACAACTAGAAATGTACCCGGTAAAGTTACAGTAGTAAGCTGGCTCACTACTACTCTGGCGAATAACTGAATAGAGTTATAGTGCTAAATTCTACTGTGCTGTAGCTATTATGCAGATTAGTTATTTTAGCCAGTTGCCTAGCTGATTATTTCAGTTCAATACATATCACTATATCTAGTATTTGATAAAGTTATTTGGCAAATACTTACTGGGTTAATTAAATTAACGGGGTTTTTGGCGTACTGCAAACTACCTATAAGTGGTGATTGTTGAGAAAAATGGACAGGAGAGACATGAATATTGAGACAGGACTCAAGAACGAAGAAAAGATTTGGTTGATGGAGAATATACTGATTTATTCAAGCTCCAATATTCAAGTGGGCTTTGACCTCAGTTGACCCAGTTAACTCTAGATACACCGGGGGCCTTAATTGTTGTATCCTTAGGTGGACGATAGAATAAATTGTACGTTTAGGATTGAATTAATTTCAATTGAGTAGAGAATTTAATTGATTCAGCTGAATATAGAATTTAATTGATTCAACTGAATAGAGAATTTAATTGATTCAACTGAATAGAGAATTTAATTGATTCAACTGAATAGAGAATTTAATTCATTCAACTGAATAGCTTGGTCTTCGGTAACATCCTGCTAACCTCGAGCAAATGAGCCGCAAGGTATGGGCATGACGAGATCCCATTCACTTGTTTCCTCGCTCTACTCCACCTCAAGACGTAATCCCGCTGTTCTCCCTCATTCACGGGTGAAATACTGGATATCAGGAATCCTGAAGTAGTTTTTCAAGACAAACATACATACTTCTCAATGGGAAATAAAAAATCAGATCATCGGTTTAAATATCTGACTATTGACGCTTTAATTTCCTCGAAAGGCTGAGGCGACCTAGCTCTTGCTTCTCTAGAGCTAGCTAGCTCGGAGCTCGTGGGGCTAGCTGACTTTTTTGACTACCTTTGTTTATATATCAGAGCTCGTGGGGCTACCTGACCATACCTTTGTTAATCAGAGCTACAGCGGTCGCCGGAGATATAACGTTTGACTATGATATAGGATCTAAAAATCCACAAATGTGAAGATCTGTCATGAGTTGGTCTCAATTGATAACTTGTTTGCTATTGCTGTGTTTGTCCTGAGAGATCGTACTGATCTGTAGAATATGTATTTACTGGTGATGTACACTTAAATGTGAGAGCCTGGGGAATGTCTGTTTTGCGGTTGTTTTCACGTTCTGTCACGTTCTGCATACAAGCATACAAGTGAGCCAGTTTCAGCACGTGACATCACGTGAGCATCGCTAACTGAACCTGAAGAACGTGACAACTCAGAACCCAGTCCCCAAGCCTTTCTTTGGTGCGGGGAACACGCTGATTAATCTTCTAGAGAAAGGCTTTGGCGGTGGTTTTTGAGCCTTTCTGGAGGAGGTTTTTCCCTGTGCTCGTAAGTGGTGAATTCAGGGCTGGAATCTAGAAACTGAAACGAAACAAACTTTATATTGAAATTACGTAAGCAACCCAGTATTCCCTATTCTTTGGAGGGCGATAGATTTACTTATTATAAATAACTCAGAACGTGGCAACAGCTCACAGACGTGATGCAGCCCACAAAAAAAAAAATTCTTTAGTTCAAATTTTCCGTTAAAGCATTTTGTAACCTAAAAAGCAGCTGCAATTAAAGATCTTCAACTGGGCTAAAGACGCTGTCGCCAGGATCTAGTAAGTCAGGGAAAGAATGAATTCGTATATGTAGGTATTATCTTGGGGTATCCAACTTAGCAGGGCAAAGGTCACAGTCCGTCCTTGCGGTTCTCCATTTCACCCCTGTTTTCTCGCTTCATTCGTCTGAACCGCGGACGTTCCGCAAACCTGATTAAGGCGGCCTTTTATTACGTGAATCTGAATGTTACGAAGGAAACCAATTTAAGGGGAAAATGGAGAAGGAGATTAAGCTAAGAAAGAAAAATGAAAAGCGCCATGATGTGTTGGCTGATTGCTAACGGAGATCCAGCCCGGAAAGAAATGATTTGTTGTCGCAGATCGATCATTTTATCTACGATAACTGATCACTACACATTAACATGCCCTCTTTCGCATCCGTAAGAACATAGGAATTTTCTTTTGGTTGGCGCTAAATTGAGATTTCTCTAGCTAAGCCCCATCCACCTATTGACCTAAATCGAGATTTCCCGAGCAAACGGGAGCTGGTGTCTCGTCAGGCGGACCAACAATTTTAATAGTACATTTGAAAGAAGCTCGAAATTATTACTGCTGACTACAATGATAATAACATAAGAGATCTGCTAGATCGTCGACGGTCGTTATAGATCGAGAGAAGATCTGCTAGATCAATGCTTCATGCGGAGTGATGCAGATGTCAAAAAAAATATGCTCCATTCCATGTAGATCTCGACTTGGCGATAAAATGCAGCCAAAGTTTAAAAAATAATAACATTACATTACCCTTTCAAACATTGGAAAAGTTTCTTTTAAGGACTGATCCCTACATGTCGACCATGCATGTGTTTTGATTGGTGATTAAGAATTATCTCCAGACGACATTTAAACGTCTGATGCTCCCTCGACCAGTCGACTGGAATCTCGTATGTTCGGAGTCCTGCCGTGGTTGATCCTTATTGACCTCAATTGTTCTGCGAGTGGGCTAAGACTCCCTTCCCACTACATGTATAAGATACGGTACCTCAGCAATTGATTGAAATTAGTGCTCCGTAGTTAATTTATAAATATTATTAACTACTTTCATTCTGGAAAGTAATTGTAGAAGCATAAAGATAAATCAAATTTAATTCTATTATTAACATTTTATGGATATAAATTAATGTTGGGGGAGTTTGATATTTCCTTTCTCCAATTGAGCTTGAATGTGTAATGTTATCCACCTGATTATTTTTTACTTCTCTTTTAACTGTTTGTATCTCTTGACATGTTTATGTAGGGCTAGTGTCGGATCACTCTCCTGGATCGCGCGCGGAATTTGCTTAAAAATATCTAACCGCTTTAAGGAATTGCTCAAAGTCAGAGATAGCTAGGGTCCTGGTCCCTTTTGCCCAATCTCCGGGTAGCCGAAGGTTATTTCGAGATGAATGTCAGGCGATGTAACTTCTGCTGTCATGGTTATTCTTTCTAATGCCTTTTTTCAAATAATCCACGGATAATGCACCGAGGAAATCGAAGCTAAGTCTCTCTACATCTAGAGTGTAGGTATCGGCAGTTATGAGCTTCAGATCTAAGTGAAGTCTTCCCCTCTCACATCCCGCTATCAACCAAGTCCCAGACACAGAGGGGCCGGGAGAAGTTGACGAAGTTCAAAGATATAGTTCCCCAAGTTAACATATTTTTTATGGCTGTTCTGTAGTGATCTACACTTTGTTAGTAGATCATATGAAGGATCTCCCGAAATGTTAGGATGACCTTCATTTTTATGCGTAAAGGCCAATGAACTTTAATATAGAACGGTGGTTACCAAGTGACCGCTGCACAGATGATAATATCAGTTAACTGTCTTCATAGTTATGAACTTGTTATTATGATGTTACGGACAATTGGATAATTGATGTAATCGTCAAGCGATTTGTCCAGATTATACCCGCAATTGATTGTTAAAACTAAGTTTTTTTGTGCAGATGCCGTTACTATGCATCTAACGGTTGAGAGCAGCAAACGACAACACCACATTTGCTGATCTGTTAATTGTTTGGTTGTTAATCGTCAGATATTACAGTGCAGTAATGTAATGTTAGGTTAAGTTGCGCTATCGTGCATGGACCCACACTTCTGCAGTCGACATTGAGGCGGGGATCGATCGTGATCTCGATTGAAGGTGACGACGTTGTTTATGTTTTCATGTGTCACTTGTCCATAAAATGATTAGATCGCAGCTCATACTTTTACCTTGGTTGCGAATCTCAGCAAATCAATCAATCAATAACGCGTTCGTTTTACCAAGAAATCCAGTTTAGCGGAAGCAGGTCTCAGATGAAACGTAATCGAAGTCCTGATCAGAGTCCTAGCCGCTGGAAGCAAGTCAGAAGAGTCTCACTCTCCTCGGGACCTGTCGCTCTCTGAAGATCATGGTTCTACTCGGTTGTCCTCACAGGAAAGCTTCGTCCGCATTTGTGATAACTTTGGACAGGGAGGGGTCTTCAGGTTCATTGTATATATCAGAATAGTGCTGCTGACGATTGACCATTGCCCGGTAACGCTGCAACGTCGCTGCTCTTTTTACCCTACAAAAGCGTATTGTACTGGAACAATTCTCTGAGCTATGGTAAGCACGTTGATAGAAGGGAAATGGTCCAATCCTGAAGTGTAAATAGAAGCAAACGAGTCATGGGGTCAACGTGTAAAGAACTACGTAGCTAACCACCCACAAGTGTACATTAGCGAGCGAAGTGTCGAAATTAGTAAGGTTCAGTCAGTGCACAATTTGTAAAGCCGTACAGAAACCGCCGGGAGTTGAAATTCGGCAAGCAAAGAGAAAAGTCCAAAGAACTTTTTCTGATAATGAGGATATCCTGTTGTGGTTAAACCGCAATATGGAGGAATTTTACACTGTAGAAAAAGGTCAAGAAACATTTGGATTTGTTTAACACGTCTAACAAACGTATTCTACACAAGGATGATAGCAAGTTGAAACGCCAAAGTGGACAGAACAACGTCAAACCAGAAATATAAAGTCTACGAGGTCTTGGAACAGAGAGATTAAAGTTTTATTTATGATTAGACAGAAGGAAGCCGATGAACCCAAGGAAGCCATGACGATGAACCCCTCCTCCGTGACTCAGGCTGAGTCCCAAGAAAGCCACCGACGGATCTCCAATACTACGGTCATCTGCAGATTATTAGATGACTGAGTAGGGTGACAGTAGTGTCGGATTCTGGAGAAATGATCTCGGACCTCAGCAGACCTGTAAGTGGGCAACTGACTATCCTCCGCTTACAGAAGGCAGAAAGTTTCCTAAATAATAGGCAACCGAGCTCCAGCCAAACCACCGGAATGGATGAGGGCACCCTCGGCAAACTAAGTGAGGAAGACTAGCGTCTCGGCTGCTCAATGCTAGAAAAAGGTCGCCTGTAATATGATTTGGTCCATCTCATCGCCTCTGTCTCCAATTTCTAAGTGAGAAAACTATGCTGGTTCAATATCTGCCCTGAAGTGGCGAGGTCGGATTCCCTGGTTAAAGCAAGTAGTTAGTGTGCGTCCAGCACTGGCTCCAGTGACCAACCCTTCTCCAGGACTACCAACTCTTGCTGCACTTAAGGTTTAGTCGTTCACTAATACAACTCTTGAGAGCAGCGAGTGCTAGGATTCTTGGAAATGGCTCCAGCGGGACAGAAGTGTCCCCGGTTTTAGCGGATCTACCTATGTTGGCAGTATTTGTTGTCTCGTCGATATTTATAAAGAGTATATCGATCTTCGTTAAATAGTCTAGCAGCAGCTTAATGAGCTTTGCTGTCAGCAAACTATCGAGATAAAATATTTATTCGATAAGATCCAGCAGTACAATCCTGGATATGTCGAGATGAGATCCGGCAAAGCAACTTCGGATGCGTTTACGGTAAAAACTGAACTCCGTGTTAAAAACATTTTTTCACGTGTCAGAAATGGGGGAATACATCAATATATCTCTCTTTTCTTACTCTGGTTGGCGGTGGCTCTATGCTCCTTCACTCGAGCTTCATCATTACTCTGCCCCAGCGGCTGAATTGTAGACCCCAGGCTCGTAGTTTTTTGGTTGAAGCAGGCGGTAATGTGTGCATTCGCATTCGGTGACTTAAGCTTAGCATGCGATTTTTAGTTCTGCGATTCTTAAGTTCTCGCTGCCTCCGAAATTTAATCGTTGTCGGATACGACTCTCGGCCCTAGAACTAGGGTCTAGGAAATGGCGTAGACTCAAGGCAGAAGAAGATTCTCCTGAGAGATACGAAATTTAGAAGAAATTTAGAAGCATAACAAGAGAAGCTGATAATTATACGTTCAATACTACTCAGTTAGAGAAAACCGTTGTCATAGCCCCTCGATATCATAGCCTTCGACGGCTGCCGCGAATCGCCAAACGGTGCCAAACTCCCTAGCTCTTGTCATTCCAGTAGCAAGTGAGCGTAAAATAGACGACTATTCGGGGTATGCAGCGAGCAGGCTGCCGTATCTCTGGCAGTAACGGTTATGATCGAGCTAGTGGGTAACGGAACGTTTTAAAGTTGATGACAGACATTATGCGATAGTTAATTACATGTATAGAGATACGATGGGAACATGATTTGCTGGTTAAGACCGGATGCTGCCTATAAGGTAACGTTAATGTTAATATTCGGGAAATGACGAATCTTACTATATTTCTGATAAATAATGGATCAAAATATAGAGTGACCAGTGTACCTAGAGTTAATAGCTGCTGTGTTTCGTCCTTATCACCGGAATCATACAGACTGATAGAAGGGTCCTCAGGCGATCCGGTTTCCGTTAATGGCACCACCGCCTTATTACTTGCAGCCGAAAAAATCGGATCGGTGATGTAAGGGTGGGCGACATTAAGTAAGTTAACCCAGTAACTAAGTTTGGGGAAGTATTTCATACAGACAGATAGGCCTCAACAAAATAGTCCTCAGGAGCGATCCGGTTTCCGCTAATGGCACCGCCACCTTATTACTTGCAGCCGAAAAAGTCGGATCGGTGATGTAAGGGTGGGCGACATGAAGTTAGTAACTCAGTAACTTGTTAACTAAGTTAACCTTACGTGTTAACTTACATGAGTTTAAATTTTTAAGGCCCCATTGCGATTACATGCATGTAAAAGTTTAACGATTAAGTTAACATACCTGGCGCCCATCCACCACGTTACGTTAGTTCTATTTCCACTGGTCCTCTCGGTTCTCCTATTTTCGCATCAAACCCTATTCAAGCTCCTCCAACAGGAGAACTCGCGTGCAAAGCGACAGCTAGGGGTGAGACAGATGGTGTCAATAACAAATTAGACAATTTTAAGTGTTAAGCATTCATCCCAAAATTTCGTTTTAAAAATATACATGGATACGGAGTGAAGGAATTGATATCTGTTGCATAATCTGCTAACGGAACGTGGTGGATGGGCGCCAGGTTACTGAGTTAATTTTAAGCAGATGGAAATCCATCCTACATAAGAATTTACCTCGATCAAGGTTCATAGATACGGCCCAACAGTCCGGCTGAGGTTAGCTAGCTCACAGTAGCTCTGCATAGCCGTGGCTAGGATTCCAAGGTACCAATTTATTATTATTATTATTATTATTATTATTATTATTATTATTATTATTAAGGTTCATAGAACTAGAGGAATTCTACATTGTAGAAAAAGGTCAAGAAACCTTTTGGATTTGTTTAACACGTCTAACAAACGTATTTTAAAACGCCAAAGAGCAGACTCAGGGGACAGGAACCTCAAGCTTGCATGCAGAGAAAAGTCCAAAGAACTTTTTCTGATAATGAGGAGATCCTATTGTGGTTAAACCGAAATGCTGAGTAATTTTCATCATTAAATGATAAAAATGTCTGTTGCCTAGGCAATGCTTAGGCTAAGATGTCACGTGGGTAATGACAACACGTTACAGCATTCAAGGCAAATTTTCTTCTGCTTTTTGTTGAGTTGTTTTCTGCTCCCCACTTAGAATCGGGCTACTGACGAAGACGAAAGTCGAAACGATAATAGCTATCGTATATATAGCCTTTGTCATAGAACTTTCTACACTCAACGTCTATTTGTATCATTTTTATCTAATAATAGGTGTAAACTGCATATAAAGCTGCATAGCAATTTTTAAGTTTAGCCATCGGATTCGCGACTATTAACGTTAACGTTAACCGTTAACAAGATACGTTGCATAAGAGCCGAGCCGTGCAGAACCGATTAATTAACGGTTTACATGCATTTTTTTTTTTTTATTGGTGCTGTATATTCTTGGAATATATAATAGTTTAGGGTTTATAATATAATAGAGCGATGAGCAACAACCCCCAAAAACACTATTTTTGTTCAGGGTTGGGGTAGGGTTGGGTCTAAAATGGTGTTTTTGATTAGTGTGGCCCATTTTTTTACTCTAATTTTCAACCTCGTCTTAGAAATAAAATTGTTCAGACACTCCTAACGAGCAAGACAAAATATTACAAGTTTTCTAAAACATATGACTAAATCGCGTCTGCACACCAAGCTCCTCCTCGTTAATTTATAAATTATTTCATCTAGTACGACACGACCATCTGGCTAATTCGCGCGGTTCCATGGTCTTTGATTATTATTGGTTTATTGATGAGTTCCCTTCCGTCTGAGAGAAGGAAGAGGATAGAGAAGAGGGGCACTAGGGACGTCGAAATGTCGTCGCGAAATTTTGAGCTATCAGTGAAAATCACGTGCAACCACTCCATCACATGATTTCATTTATATTGGGCTCGGCCGAATCTGCAAACATAAAAAAAAAAAGAAAATATGATTTTAGTGTAGTGTTTTTCGGAGTTGCTAAATCGCTCTAATGATCTTAACAATAATACAATAATGATCAGTAATAACTAACAAGAATTCAATATCAAAGATATGTGTAAGAAAGAGAATCAGAATGAAGAAGAGGAACAAACCTCCTCCTTTTATATTCTTTCCCTTTATTTGGCACTCGATTACAAGACTCCAGAAACTTCTGAATCTAGATCATTAATATGCGGTTTATGCGGCTTAGAATATTCTGTTGATGCATGAGACAGGCTCACTTATCGGTTAGTTATGTGTGCAACACAAACACATAACCCAACGTTAACTATAACTTAACGTTAAGTTATGCCATTAAAGTTAAGTTAACATATAGTGTCAGGCTCAACTACATGTAACTTAGTAATCAGGCACGCCGAAGCCGCACGTCGGAGCTGCATGTCGGAGCCCGGCATCCGAACTTGAAAATGTGGGCTTCGACAGTGAAATCGACATTCTAAGCGCGTGCCTGAACCACAAATGAAACAAAGAAACGATCAGATCGGTCAGATCGGTCAGATCGATCAGTTCATATGTTCATATGTTCAGAGTGGCTCCACAATGTCTAACAGACTATTCCGGTCAATCAAGGATGCAATTATGGTCTTCGAATGAGAAATGAGAATGGGAGATAACAGCAAGAAAAAATGACCAGAGAACAGGGAGAAAATGAAGGGAGATCGCGAAGATAATGATGAGAGAACACGGGTTTTAAACCCCCAGCCCTTTGGGATTATAACCTCAGCGCGCGCCCGTGTTTATACAGATTGTAGGTATATTAATAAAATTACATTACATAATACATAAATATTTTTTCATCAATCTCATATGACTAAGAATTCCCGTTATAGTGCTAATTGAGCTATAGATAAGGTATATATGCTGGTATATATTCTCTTCCCAAAATATGAGTATCTGTAAGATAAGAAAAAAATTTTCGGAGCCGAATGAACATCGAGGATTTTTCTTCTTCTCTTTTCAACATCTTTTTATTGTAGATGGTGTTAGTATTAGTGCATTTCCAATTTTTTATTGTATTATTAGTTAGGTTCTTGATATGATGACAGCCTAAAAGCACATCTTAATGAGTGAAATGGTGCACGGACAGTGACGGACTTACGATGCCATAACACCGCTTAGTATATCGCCTCAATAGAAATCCCGATCCAAAATGTAATAAAACCGAGATAATTTTCCGATATTAGATCATCAACATAATACCTCCCTTCACCTTGATTGCTCAACGTCCCCTGCTTTGTCTCCAGCGGCTGGGGAGAGTACCCAGATGCCCCGGTTCTGTTTGTTCGGTAAGATCATTCTATTAATTCATGAGGTTTCTTTTCCGAAAAGAAAAATTAGAGCACAGGCCACAATAAGTATTACTTTGCTCTGTATAGTTACTGAAAAGAAATTATTTTAATTTACAGCGTCATAATTGAATATGGGCCGATTACAGATGCATATACCACCTCTCCCTCGAAATTTTTTTCTAAGCCATACTAAACTGACATAAAAAGTTATACCTACAATATTCATATATAAAGTGTTTATTTATATAGCTGCAACATAGATGATCAACATGTTGAGGAATTTTATGCTTTTGATTTGACTAGCGGTGGCAGCATGCAGGACCATTGCAGGTCCATAACGGATGAGAACAGCAGAAACTTGCCGACCGGCAACGAAGAACCCGTAAAAGGGGTACAAGTATCGTAAATCTCTTCAAAAATGCCTTCTCTAGGGGAAGATCTTCCATTATGTTCAATATTATTGATTTTATATTGTGGTGAATTGCCGTCGTTGTCAGACTATTGACGGGAAAGAAGACAAATAACCATAGCTCTCCGTAAACCGGTCACTAAAGGGAGAGGAGACAATGATATCAAGATAACCACAACAAAAGAAATAAAACTCGGATCAACTGATAAAGATATCGTACGGGAGCTCCCTGCTCCTCCGGCGGAATCACAGACCCTCAGGCTCTTATAACTCTCGCTACGCTTAAGAGATTCAGAATTTACCTACACTTCTCCCCATCGTACGTTGACGGCTGGGTTGAAACCCCAGACCCTATTGCGAGCCATCGGTCCAATAGAGCTAAACGAGAGATTTAGGTCTCTGGCGAAACCTCTTACTCACGGCCATAGGATAAGGCACGGGTTCTTACTACCAACGTCGGACCAGGAATTACGGGGGGGGTTAAGGCATTCAGGCCCATCCGATAAAGTACGGAGATGATCCGAGATATAGGGGTAAATACTCAAATGAATTTCAATTCGAGGAGATGAAAGCTGATCAAATAATAATACGAATTTCAAGTCAAGGAGATGAAAAGAGATCATGTTATAACTATCAAATGAGAAGGGCCTTACGATGGATTTCAACAAATGCTAATACCTATTAGTTTTGATGCCGTACGATTTCTTTTTGCCAGGTTCATAAGAAAGTTACGAAGATCCACTAAACCAGGTCTAGCGATCAAAGGTCAAACGGTGAAAGAAAACATTCACTTATTGTCAATTAATTGAGATTCAATTGATCGTTTATTATCAAACGAGAAAAAAAAGAATAATTTAATATTCATCCATCATCATTATTACACTAACACCCCACCCCCTGAATAGATGAGACAACCGCCTGTCAAGGCTCAGTCAGGCAGCTATACTAACTTACTAAGGCTTGAGCTCCCCGTTATTCTGAGCTGAAAGTGAATTTGCGCTTAGATTTGTAAGCCCATAACTTAATCACGTTGCAGCCTCTCATAGGTGCATATAACGTTATATTAGCAATCGCTACAGTGATGATTAACATTTTTATTGTGCCTGCAGATAAAATGTAGTTAAACTTTTTTCATGCTAGGAATAACTTAATTCCTTCTTTACACCTGCAGGCAGAAGAGGAAAATCATAATCCCTTGGCAATTGGGGTAGCTCTGAAAAAGATGCTTTGTCAGTTACTGGATTTGCTCCTAGGGCAGGCGGGGGGAGGGAGCTCCAGAAACTAGGATCAACCCGAGCGAAGCACCCACAAGCTCCTGGGCTGGGCACCAGCCGCCTGAGGAGGACAAAAAGGCACCGACAACTAAAAAGAAAGCGGTCTTTTTACTAAATTAAATAAAGAAGAGGTTGTTCTAGATCAAATCATATAACTTGCAGTAAGTGCTTCAACTAATAAGTTTGTCATATAAAGGTTCTAGTTCTTTATTAAGACTAACTCAAAAGATTACGAGGTAAAACTATTAGAATTTAAGTGAAGAACCGATTCAAACCCATAATAATAATAAGAATAAGAATAATAAGACTAATAAGAATAATAAGAATAATAAGAATAATAAGAATAATGATAGTAAAAATCAAATATGTCGTCTCAATCTACCTAACTGACTGATCCTTTCATTTTAACGTTAAACTGAGATGTTTCTTATCGCCGTTGCCTGGTCGCTATCCGCGGATTACGAAATTTCCTTTTTGTGCACACCCGTATCAGCAAGTCTGCGGCCTACATAATAAGGCCCACACTATTTTTCCATACTAGTCAATTCTAGTTTCGTTGTTATTAATCAACTTTTCCCTCGTATCCTGCTTTAGAGCCGCATAATGATCATCGACGATGTTTTAAACTAATCACAGAACTGGTTACTTAATTATTACGTTGCCTTATCAGTTAAGCTTAGTATTAGTAACACCAAATTACTAATCTCTGGTTACTTATTAATGAGACAACTAACTAGACTAGAAACCAAACTAAGAGAACCGAAACCAAACTGAAAACTAGACTAACCCAATTCTTCTCATCATTTGCTTATCTTCTCTGCGGGGACCCGTTCTCTTGTTGGCTTCATTTTTTGTTTTGCCTCCGGCTGTGGGGAGAGGGGCTTCGAAATACTCCGATCGTTGCTCTTTCTCGGGGAAGTAGTGCTATGCTTCTGCCCGGACTCCATCTCTGACTCTCTGGTCGGATGTACCCGACCCTGTCTTGCCTGGGAGATGTCCTGTGGCGGTCCCGGAGGGAAGAAACTAGAAAACGATTACGGCCGTGGGTGGGTCTGACATTTAATCAATTGGTCAGATATATTAGAATCAGATACGTAGCAAACCAATTCTATATGAATTGCTACAATTGAGAAGAAAAGAGAAATAAATAAGCTAAAGTTGATCGCGTAAGCTGATGAAAAGGGGCGAGGGAGATACGAGCTGGCTGATAAAAAAAAATCTTACAATCTCGTAAACTTACTTAGTAATGCATAATAAATGCTACTGCATGATCATAATATGTAATTAATTGCTTATGAATAAGTGATTTTGGGATGGAATAGTTGAGTTGTGCAGTAAATTTACCCTTAGAGTTTCCGTTATAGTTATTTTTATGTATAATGGGTCGTGGTTGTTGACAATCGTAAGCAGGTTGGGACGTTCTCAGACTCTCTTCCTCTAAAGATTCATCCTAAATCTGGATTTCTTCTTAATCTCGTTTAACTTAACTCCCTATCTATAATCTATTCGAGTATCATACCGCAACTCCGAGATTTAGGAAAATCTAGAGCCAAGGTCATTTGGGAGAACTATTCTCACGAGGAAATCTGGGGTTTGAGTCGCTGCCGAAAGAGGCAAAATGGTTCTGACAGAGACGATTTCTGGATTATATAAGCGCTTGGCAATATTTATGTAAGCTTTTCTTAGTATGTACATGTACAGAACAGTCCTGTACCGAACCGACTGTAGTAAGTAACTTTAGTACTAATGTAGAATTTGGCTTCTCCCAATGGAAACAGGAGTTCCGACTTTCTCTAATTGTCCAGCTAATAATTAATCTTCAGCCTTGTGACTAACTATTGGCGGAGGTGTATACACTCTGACTATCATCGGGCTCCCTTCTGCCCAAACATTTTACCAGATACATATCTCTACTCTTTAGTGTCGGGAGGTAAGGATGCGACAGTGTCATATTTTGCCAGGATCAGGTCATCATTGTTGCTCTCTGTCGGATCAATGCATGGCTTTGATAATCATTCCAGAACCCCACAACGATGACACCACTCCATAGTCCAAGTTCATAGCTCTGCTCTCGGTATATCCGAGAGGTTCAAAAGGAGCAGTGACAGACCCCGAATGAGCCTCTAGGTATTGCCTCTGGCGAGTCTAGCTGGATCTCGGCGAATGTTCTTAATCTTGGACACCGAAGCGACCTTAGGGTCGGTCTGATCTGTCCCAGCCTCCGGGAGCTGAGGAGGTCAGGGGGTACTAGAAAGTAGTAAATAGGTTGTCCGACTATCGGTCAGCCTTCATTTGTCCTTATCAGGCCAGTTCACACAGGTCAGGCCAGAATCATTGATAATCATACAAAGCGTAAAAACCACTTTTAACATAGTTTACATATGTAACTTACATGTATTGTATTGCACGGCCATCGGTCCGCATGATACAGAGCATCCCGGCAATTTGAGCCTCAGCAGAAAATCTCGGATAAGCGAGATGGGGGCAGAAGAGACCCAAGACATGATCCCATTGCGTGTTGTGTGTAATAATATGTACGTAAGCGGAGTTTTGGTTGGGAGTAAGCGGAGTTGTGTGGCGCGGCGGGATTACTGGTGATCTCCGGGCCGGGTTTAACCAGTTCGTATGCCGCGGCTCTTCACATAATTACAAACAAAAAAAAAAATAAGAAAAAAAAGAAAATATCGAAACAC
Organism: Sugiyamaella castrensis; assembly: GCA_030583505.1. NCBI lineage: Eukaryota > Fungi > Ascomycota > Dipodascomycetes > Dipodascales > Trichomonascaceae > Sugiyamaella > Sugiyamaella castrensis. The sequence continues at coordinate 104,766 of JAJMIF010000018.1, read as the reverse complement.
CGACAAGGTTGATTTCAAAAAAGAAATGCGATGGGTTTCCGTGGATTTTAATAATAAAATTCAAGAACAAGAAAACTATAGAGCTATGTATGCGAGAAAAAGCAATTTTCGGATTTAAACGGATGTACATAAATCTGTCATCGAGAAACATCAACCATGAATTATATAAATAACTGAGAATATCTCCAAAGGTGGGGTCTTGGTATCTAGAAATATTTTTCTTTTCTTCTCCAGATATTTTATGATTGACAAGGAACTGAACAAGAAGAAGATAATAAATTGACTTGGTTATCTATATTATTACTAAAGCGTTTCAATTATATTTATTTACTAGTGGCATATATCATCACAATGACTACAGTATTAAATCCTGGATTACCACCAGCTTTGGCCACCGCGCCAGTTTCAAGAACCTCTCAAGCTGATATGTATTTCTTAGCGGCAAGAGCTAGATCTAAGTTAACAAAGGAAGCTTCAAGACATGATCATGATTTAAGAGTTTTAGTATCTCATGCTAATTTACTTGATAATTTAATGGATTCATTAGCAGAAGCTAGACAGGCAGCTAGAAGAGCACAAATTGAAAAGATGAAGCAAATGCAATTACCAGAACAACCGACAAACACCAGCAACAATAAGATTGAGGTTTCTTTTCAATTACCAAGAGATCATCATAATCATAATTCTACTAGCATTCACGTTATTGAGGAAGAGGATGAAGATGTAGAAGAAGAAGCACAACAACAACGACAACAACAAACACAGCATAATCATATCATTCGAGAAATCGAACAAGAAGAAGAAGAAGAAGATGATGATGAAGATTATTCAGATTCGGATTCAGACTCGGATTCAGAATATGATTATGATTCTGATGAATCTATTGATGAAGATGATTCTGATGATTATGTGTTATCTTCTCGACAGCAGGAACGAGAACAACTAATTATTATCGGTCAAGCAATAGCAATTGATATATCAACTAAATCAAATTATAGAAATATGCCTATTATTGATGAAGAGGATGATTTAGAAGAACAGGATTCTTCTAATAATATATTGCCTAATTCCGATGAAGCTGAACCTTCTTTATCATATTCATCATCGGAAGAAGAAGATGATGAAGATCATTTGGAATTAAGTGATAATGGAAGAGGCATTGTTAGTTATTCAAATGACAGAGAATCAGTTGGTTCGTTTTATAAAAATAACCAAATGGCTCAAACTCAATTAGTTCTTCCTATCGATGCTTATTAGAGATTGTCATTATCATCATCATCATCATCATCATCATTTTATACGTAGCATCATTTAGATATTTTCATGAGTTTTAACGCCTTTCGTTTTTCGTTTTTTTGTTTTTTTGTTTTTGTTTTTTTTTTCAGTTTTTTTTTTTTTTTGATGATTCTTTTTATTTACGATTATTTTATTCACGATTTTGTTTTAGTATGATTTGTATATAGTATGTCTTTATTTAATATTAATCCAATATTTATCAATCAAATTTGTTCTTTACCTCTCTACCTTTGAGTCATCATCACTCACGTTTGCCTCCAATTGTGCATAGCGGCCTCCGGCGAGATCGTAAATTCCAACGCGACCTTTTCCAACAAAACGATCGTAAACTCCGATCTCAGCCCTCGTAATTTTGATCTCAATGTTTCAATTGTTTACAATTAAAATAAGATATAATCGTAAGCCATTCGTTTGAAAATCTGCCAGATCAATTAGTCACTTTAGTTATCTCCCCTGATGGTGTTTTTGCTTCGAAATTGCTTTGCCTCCGATCTGATTCTTAAAGCTGCGCCTTCGTATTTGAATATGCAGGTAAACAAGTTGTTAAATTAGTTAGCTCAAGACCGATCTGAGTCATTGTGGGTTAGGAGTTGGTCATGGCATCGTGCAGCAGGCTGGGACCAACTAACCGTTATGTTAAGTTACTTTTAGGAGATTAGCTGACTCCCAATTCCAGACCGCACCGGACATAACAAATTAAATAATCAGCCGCACCGGATTGCCAGCTAGAGCTAGCTTCGGAACTCCTACATTTTTAACTCCAAGTTATATGTGTATACAAACATATGCAGTTGTAGCGTATTATTAGTAATGAGCATTAAGCAGAGAGTTAAACTATTGCCACCACTAAGTAACTACTAATAATAAAACGGATTATATATGTTAACTTTTCAATTATTGAAATGAGAATACAGTTGTCTTTACTGTAGTATAATTGATTTATATTGTGTGAGCAATTATATTGAGTGAGCAGTGAATTATATTGAGTGAGTAATTTGTTAATAAGGGTTATGACGTATGTACACTCTTATGGCGCTTACATAATAACCCTTGACTGCTTGAACGAGCTGACGTAACTTAACAGTTGACGTTACGCCTGGCTGCGAAAGAATTGAACTCAAAAGAAAAAACCGGTATACGGCTGATAAAACCATCCGTATATCGGTATACCGACGTTTTTAAGAAGGAGACCCGACAGATGATCTGGCACCCGACAAACAGATATCAGACAACCGACGATAGTCGATAGTCGATAGTCGATAGTCGATAGTCGACAGTCGACAAATTTATTTTATCAGCCCATAAAAATGAGATTGACATTTATTATTATTATTAGGAATGTAAAACATGGAGGTTATCACTTATTCTTATCATTCACTATTTTATAAGACCATTTTATAGACTGCACAAATGCTGCAATGCTAAATGTTAACTTAACTCTAAAAAAAGTTAAGTGAACTATTTATTGCATGTTATCAAGTTGATCAATTTAACATTTTTGACATTTCACAATCACCGCGTGTAAATGACAGCCAACTTTATGTTGTTAGTGAACTGCACAGTGCTGTATTCAGTAATGTAAGCATAATTATGTAGATCAACCGTTACATATCATACGATATCTAGATCATACAATACTTACTCCTTATCATGTACGTACTGTACAGGTACATGACAAGTGTGTATTTTTTAAACAATGTTTATGGTTAGGTATATCGTATGATCCGGCATTAAGCATATTTCGTATATGCCTCCGCCCAGGACCCCTAATTGTCATTATGCTCCAGAGTGAACTATCGACGGGAGGTTCCCCCTCTCTACCCTCTCCGCAGATGTACGTAAGAGCAAATTGCCTGAGGTTGAGACCCCTGAGCTATCGGAAAGAAAAGAAAATATGAATGCACTCGAGCGCTAAGGAATCTGGGGCTACTAACCGGGCTACACCTCAGCCGTCAGAGGTAGCCGTCGGGATCGGAGATAAGGGGTTTGTCCCAAGCATAAAACTCCTTCTGTGAAAAAACATTTGTTAACAATTTCTTTTGATAACATATAACTGGAAATTGGAAGAGCACTGATAAGCATTTCTCTTTATAACTGAAAATTGAACGGGCCCTCATAAACGGATAATATATTCTGCAAATGATATCTTACATGATACATATATTTGACAGTTCAGCAGCTTATAATACCTTTAGGAATGAATGAAGATGATCTATCTAACCGGCAGTAAGTTTTACCGGCAGGAACTGTTTGTACTCTGTAGAGAATTCTATTTCTTCTTCACTACCCTTGCCCTATGGAAAGTCTATATATACTACTGTATTTATTTCTTATTATTATTATTGTTCTAGTTCTCTATCTTAGTTATGAAATACAAAAGGAATACCACCTTGTGTTATTCCCGAGGTTCACTACCTTTTAGCTAGTCAGTTGCTACTAGCCCTAGAATACCTCCTGTTAATACTGCTGCGACCGGTTAGCACCAATTATTGTACGACCACATACTCCAGCTCGACATAATGGTCGGCTTTTGTTAGTGTTGGATTTATCTACAAAATCAATTTACGTGTGCTACATTAATTTAATAAACCTAACCTACTTACGCTACAGTTCTGTGTACCTGCCTAATCGAATGAAAATCATGGAAAGACTATAGATTAGTTCTAGAAATCCTGCCAGATTCGAACTAGATTCTATCTAACCGAATTTCAATATTTCATTGTTCTATGAAATATATTTGATATTCTCTTTGTATCTGAAAGGGTGTCTTTCTCGTTCTAGATATTTCTTTTAGCCCTTCGGTCGGACGTAGCAATCAAAAAAGCTGCAGAGATAGGAGGACGACTACCAGGTAAAGAATCTGGATTGTGGTCAAAGCTTCTCAGACAAGGTAAAAAGTAAAATACACTCATTCTTCCTGTAGTATTGGTTTCGTTTTGGCACCTATAGATATTCTCCTGTGCGACAGGTAGAGGGTCAGAGGGCCACACGCCCCATAGGTCTGCGCACGAGAGGTTCTTTTGTTATCCTTTGTTGTCCTTAATTGTATTAACTCTGAATTTGATCTATCTTAGACTATCTATTCTTGTTCAGACTTAATTCATTCCTTTGTGTAACCACCGGATGGGTCAATTGATAGAATAAATAAATGGTTATGACTTAGCTGATATGGTTGGCCCTAGATTTAATGCTAACCCGTTTCACAGAGAGATGTGCAGTTTCATTTTGGAAATTTAATCGTTAATAAGGTTTAGTTAGTTATGTTTCAAATATCGACCAATAAAAGAGCTAAGTTCCCAGGCCTAGATCCTATTTTTGTTGATTCGAATCAAACCAGTTCTTTTTCGCGATTGAAGAGTTGCTTCGAAGTTGCAAAAGGAAAACATACGCAATCGCATTCCTTTATTCTTTTAGGTCACGCACGACCTTTTGTTCAATTCGGTTATCATTGTTTGCTTTGTCCACTAATTCTCACGGAAATATCTAAAGATAACTGAGATAACATGGGCAAGGCAGAAAACGTGAAAGATAAAGATAGTGTCCTAAACGCTTCCTGAGCATGGCAAGAATGACTCTCCTCACAGCTCCAGCATCTCGGGTATAATCCAAGAGTTTTGCGTCAGCACCCTTACTAGCCGTGGCGTACAAACAAACATGTAGAATAAAACATGTAGTTTTCCTAGGATGGCTGCGACATATCCTAGAATCTTCAAGAGTTACGCTACTAACGCCGGAGACAAATAATGTGAAGTTTTTTTATGGAATTAAATAAACTCGAATATTAACGTTAGGAACCCCTGATTCGTTTTTTTCATTCATAACCTTATTCCCGACTTCGTAACGTCCGAGACACGGGAATATAGATTGATTCATAAGATTTTTACATATAATAACATGTACTTCCTCGATATGAGGAAAAACTGTTGCGGTTAAGGGTTTTTGACATATATGTAAACAGCGGGGGCTGCACCCTGCATTGACTTTTCTTTCATAGTTTCCGTCCAATAAAAGAGCCCTTACCTTGCATCTGATTAATCCTAAATTCGAACATAATCAATCGGATATCCGTCAGCCTGTCTGCATCTTGGAGATCTTAACGGCGATCTGGAATGTCGTCAATTCTCTGACGCTGAGACGGACTCTCCCCACATTTTGTAACGTCTGCCCCACAGCCAGTAAGATCCTGCTGAATTCGAGCTAAGGGATCTACGAGAGGTCTGTGGCGGGGGTGGCATGGAACAGAGTGACCAGCCGGGTATCAGTCTAGTTTATATATGTCTTACAGCTACAGTCTCAACTCTACCTAATGAGAGGATCGCCTTCATCAAGAACTGTTGTGCAAAACCCGAGCTAAGCGAAGAAGAGAAGAAGAGACTAGTTCGACTTTTACGAGTTTTGACCGAGTCTGAGGAAATACTTCCAGCTGTGTTGAGATAGTTTTTATTTAATAATTAAAGGGAGAACGAATCATGAGGTCTACGTAGACCAAACAGGATCAAGTTCCATATCGAGTTGTGGAGCCTACGGGTGTTATCTGTCCGTAAAATGTCGGTGAAGACGGCGCATACTTATACAATAAAAGAGTCAGTTGACCCTAAAATATGCAGGGGAATAGCTCGAGCTATCCAGGATCGATGGAGATTACCAGCCCGAAAATGCCCTTTAAGGCAATGACTGAACTAAAAAGATTAACAGTCAACCAATGATAATCCCTAATGATACTTCGAGACAGTACATGTAGTTTTTTAAGTTGTTTTTTATGGATACGTTGCAATAGATATTGGGTTAGGTGTTTTTGCCGGGAACCGGAATTAAAGGAAACTCCGACTGGGGTTAAATGCGGTAGATCTCTCTTTTAGGCTGATACACGAAAATCCACGCTCTTTAATTAATTATCTAAATCGAACCAATGGCCTAGGCCGTAAAAGGCTCGAAACTACTATAATCTATCCATTTGACTATGTGTCATTAATCACGAATAATAAGCTAATGAACAAATCCAAGGATGTCCAGGCAGGTAGTTAAGCTCTGATAGTTTAGTGAACTAATTCTACGAATATCACCCTAATTGCTCTCGTAGACTCCTGGCGTGAAAAACTGTTCCTACCGGTTGTACGTATACATTTCATCTTTATCTTTCATATGCAGGAAAAAAGTTTTAGTTCCCGCCCCCCTACCATTGGTTCAGTTACATATTATACATGCAAACGATTTTATAAGTTTGATAAAAAATAAAAGAGTTTATCTGGCCATCCTCATCATCGGTGGCCGGCATAAACGAATCCGATATCAAAAAAACAACCGAAAACGACGATCTAGCAATAAAATGGATCTGCGCCGGTTGATACGGCTTCGGTTATTGGTGGCTATAATTTCACCTAGGATGGAAAAAGTTCCTGCCACTTAAGCTTGAGCAAAGTGAGCTAGGCGTTTGGGGCTGGTAGCTCTGTCCGGGCTGCTCTATGTTAGACCTTGCAGCTCGCTTCGCTGCAGGTCAAAACCGCCTGGATAATAATATTCCGGGTTGCTGTTTCCGAGAGTTCAGCTCTACCCCTGGCCCAGAAACGAGGTTAAGATCATTTGACTTTCAGACTGCGGTTGTAATATTCTGAGGTTGTCTGCCATGTTGTCGGTCATGAAGATATTTCAAAAAGTCAGAAGAGGAAAACGTTGTAATGAATGAAATGGCGGACGGCATATCATCAGCCGCGGTGCTATTGCGACGCTCTAAATTATCTAGTGCTGTCCCGGTTTCGACGGTTGAGGCATGGCACCAGTGTCTGTAGTTCCCGATGAGCTTGAGGTTCGGATTCCACTTTTCATAACCTCTAGCGAAGCGATACTAGGAGGTCTGGGCTACCCCTCTAGCAGCCGGAAGCAGACAGCGGAGTAGCAGCTGCCCTAGAGAATATTAACCCTTGAAAAATAAATCTCTTCGGAGTGTGTCCTAGGAGTTATTTGAGGATTATTTGCCGATCGTCTTTTGGAGACGAGACCGAGATAAGAGGAAGGAAGAAGATGCCAGCCGCGCGGCGTCAAGATATCGATTAACATTCCTAGTTGGCGAGGCATTATTTTGAGATAACATATGCCAGCTCCTACCGACTAAACCAATTTGATCTGCGACATAAATACAGAATCTGGCGCTACTATTTTTCATTTCAGACGTTGTGTTGCGTAGTCATGCAAGTGACGTCTATATAGGCGATTGTTGCAACTAGTTTTACCGAGATCGTCAGAGCAGAACTACTCTGACAATATAGCCAATTAAATCTCGAGAGTAGAGCGAGAGCTGAGGGTTGAAAGAAATCCACGTAATCTCTGGCTATGTCGCGGCCAGCGGTCAGCGGTTCTCCTTAATAACTTAACAGTTAACTAGGTGATGTAAGTTAAGAATATAAATGCTAATTAAAGGAAAGAAAGGATAATAAAATGTGGTTGCCTAGGCAATGAGCATAGACAAAGGTGTCACGTGGATTTTGATTGTTGGATCCGATCCATGCGATCCGATCGATTTTGGTTGAGCAAAAGATTAAAATGAAGAACTTTGCATTTCTCCTCTCTGTAGGTACCTAACCCTTATTGTTTATTGTTGTTATTGTATAATAATATCGTACGCTTGCCTTTTTAACACCCCTTCTTAGGGGGAATGGCTTTTATATGATAGTGTAGTGTATACTGATATTCTTTGCGTGCATGTACATATGGTTATAGTTTTGATTAGAGAAGTTCAGCCCACGCAAAAAAAAACCACCTTAATTATGGGTTAGGTCACAATATCAAGGGTTAGGTTATAATTGGTTATTTCTCGATACATAAATTGTTCTTTGTTAGGAGAAATTAATCGCCAGAACGTTTTTTACCCTCCTCTCATTTCTACTTCTTTCCTTTCCCCCTTCTATTTTTGAAAAAACGTCACCCGGATTTCACATACTCACTTTTGTTAGAGGAAGAGAGATAAGATAACCCGGACGAAGCAAGTTGGAACGCGTTTACTTCGTGTATGTTACGTGAGGGAAAGTAAAGCAATTTGTATGTTATTTTTCAAACGAAGATTGGGGTTTTATAATTGAAATGAAAAAAAAAATGGTGGCGAGATTTTTATCTGATATGCCTCGGGCGGCTGGGACGTAAACCCAGACTCCTAAGTTCTTGCTCGGGGAAGCATAATAGTGTCTATATTATAAGGAACATTTGCGTGCATCCTGTTGGGCATCTGTCTGCTCTGCTGGTTTAGGTCCGGCGGCTAACTCTCCTTGCGATTGAATCTTTGACTGTTATGCAATCCGTACTGCGACGAATGTTAGAGGGTATGCTTCTATCACTCATCCTGAATATGGAGCTGTTAAGGGAAGAACCCATTCTCTAGCACAGGCGAATGAGGGGAGATCAGAGATGGAGATCAGAGATGGAGATCAGAGATGGAGATCAGAGATGGAGATCAGAGATGGAGATCAGAGATGGAGATGGAAATATTGAACATTTTCTAACATTTTTTTTTATTTTGCATAGGAGCAACAGTATTAAGCGGAGAAGAAATTCATTTCGGAAAATAGTTATTTCAATAATGAATATTATCAACAAAATGTCCTCTCGATGGGGCTCGTATACATCTCCAGGTGATGACGGTAATCATGGCGAATCTGAAGAAGTGATATCGAATGGCTTGTCTTTACAAAGTGACAAGGTTGATAGAGAAAAAGAAGACGTTTTATCCAAGTCATCGTCGTACCCAAAGAAAAAGAGTAGTAAGAAAAAGTCTACCGGTGCTGGTCAATCCGATAATGATGAACCTGACGAACCAGCTGTTCAGGCTTTATTGGAATTGGGTAATGATTCTAAGGGGAAAAAAGGAAAGAAAGGGAAGAAAGGGAAGAAAAATGGCAGCTCAAGTGCTACTGGTACTGGAGCTGGAACTGGAGCTGGAACTGATGTTGGAGTCAATAAAAAATCTCATCTTAAACATCATGACAGTGGTGATATTGATGATGATGATGATGAGGTCACTGCGGCTGCAGTAGCAGCTGTTAATGCTGAACAGGACGCTGCGTCCGCGGCAGCCACCGCTGCTGCTGCTATAGACGTTTCTCAACATGACTATGATGATAATAATGTTGAAGCAGCTGTCATGCAATATGTTGGAGGTACTTTATCTCATGAGAATTCTAAGAAACGTAAAACTGCATCTGGCGGATCAAATAGCTTTGAAAATAATGATATTTCAAGTTTCGAAGGAATTCTCGGTAATCCAACATGGGAAAAATTCCTCAATGATGATATTGCAGAAGCTTCTGGGGTTTCTGGAACTGGAAACGGTGGAGGAGGACCTGGATCATCAGGAGGAGCAGGAGGAGCAGGAAATCTGGCTCATACCACTACCTCTAATCATGCTGCTGCTGCTGCTGCTGAGGAATATAGTTTATTCCTTCAACAACAGCAACAACAGCATGTTCAACAACAATTTGCTGCTGCTGAAGCGGCCGCTGCAACTTCTGTTCAGACTCCTAATAGGCGTCAACAACAATCATCATCCAATCAACCAAGTCGAAAACGTCGAAAGGGTAATAACAACCAGAACAATGAACAAGTTTCTGCAGCCGCTTCCCTTGCTAGTAATGTTGACCCTGCTTTAGAACATCTCGATGATTCTCATGGGTCCAATGTAGATGATGATCATTTCAAAAATCAACAATTAGTCGAACAGGCTATGTTACATGCTTCAGCTATTGCTTCATCATTACGAAATAATCATATAACAAATGACACTCAGCTAGAGTTACTCCAGCAGCAACAACAACAACAACAACAACAACAACAAGAACAATCTCAACAACAACAACATCAACAAATACAACGACCAGTGTCGTCATCCCGATCTCGTAGGTCCGCTAAACAACAGCGACACCATTTATTAAATATTCCTGGTGCTCAACAACTTGAAATCCCAGTTCCGTCAGATCAAGTTTTAGGTGGAGGAGTGGGACCAAAACCTTCCTGGATGATGACAGCAGAACCAACTATGAATGGAGATGTTACCACAACAATTACAGCATCCAATAATGCCGATACTGGGGGATCGTTCAGTAAAGAAGAAATTGCAGTTTTGGATCACTTCATGGCCCAATATTGTGAAAATCATGGTTTAACCAGAGAGGATCTTTGTGAAAGAGTTTGGTCAAGTCAACGTAAAAAGGATAATTTCTGGGATGAAGTTGCTGCAGTTTTACCTAACCGTACTCGTTCAAGTGTGTATAAACATGTTCGTAGACAATATCATGTTTTTAACACGCGAGGCAAATGGAGTGCTAGTGAAGACGCTCAATTAGCTACACTTTTTAATGAAAAGGGAGCTCAATGGAAAGCAATTGGTATGGTCTTAGGAAGAATGCCAGAGGATTGCAGGGATCGGTGGAGAAATTATGTAAAGTGTGGTAACCAACGTAATCAGAATAAATGGACTACTGAAGAAGAAAATCATTTAAAGGATGTTGTACTTAATATGATGCAAGCAGACCCTAATGGTGAGGTTAATTGGACAATGGTTAGTGATCATATGGGAGGATCTCGTTCACGTATTCAATGCCGTTATAAATGGAATAAACTGGATAAAAAAGCCACCACTTCTAGAACTGACTCTATGTCAGCAGCTGATAAGATATCTATTATGAACCTGTTAAACAATTATGCCGATGAGGATCAAGTGAATTGGGATACTGTCGCTGTAATAGAAGGTAAAGGAATATTTAGCGCTAAGGATATGTCTGCTTTATATTTCCGATTAAAGTCTAAAGTGCAGGATCATGATAAGAAAGATTTTCTAGAAATTTTAGAAATTATTACCGAGGATTTACATAAGGAACATCCTCACAGTAGTCGAAAGCATGCCCCAACTAAGGATGTTATTAATGATGACGATAAGAATGATGAATCTCAGAAAGTAAATCCGGATGAGCTCGATAATGGTAATAATAAAAGTGAATTGCACCTAGGGAAGGAAGGGGGGCTGGATGATGTTCAGGACAACTCTACTAAAAGTGTTCATGATAACAGCTTTACCAGTGAATGGGTAAATAAAGAAGAGGATGAAGAGGAAGAAGGTGAAGAAGGTGAGACTAGTTGAGAAACTTCCTTTATCTATGTTATGATAGGGAAGAAAGAATAATATAATATATAATAACGAAATTCTACTGTTTTGCTCATTTTATTTGTGATTAGCTTTCAGTTAATAATAATAAAACTTATGGAGGCATTTGGCCGAAGTCAAGGCTTTTAGATGTTTAATAATTGCCCGTAGGTTCGCTCAAGATCTCGATCTTCTCAGAGCTAGATCGCTCGTACTATATATTATCTACTCTCTGGTGTCAGCCATATAGTACTATACCACAGGCCCGTTATCACCCGACGGCGGCCAACAAAGTCTCTCAAAAATCTACAAACTGAATGGGGATCCATCCTAGCTACCAGGAAGTATGAATTACGCGAGAATTTCCCAATAATTGGGGTAATTCGCTCCTCTCCGGCGGCTGAGGTGCTACCACAATCCCCCGTTGCCCGGATTAAATCCGTATAGCATCTCGATAGCGAGATCTTCAGCTCATGTAACTGGTTACGGTCCACTAGTATGATAGGGCCAACTAAAGACTCCAAGAGAAGTGACAGCCTGGGAACCTCCTGGAACGACTCCCAAAATAAGGGGACGCTTTATAATTATTAAAATAATACAATCAGATTATATTTTTGAATACATACATGATCTTTTTTTAGGTCATCATCTCCTTACATAATAACATTTAGAACTTGGAGAATTGCTTCTTACCAGTACCGGCAGCAGGAGCAACTCGGAGAACATTGAATCTAACAGTCTTGGAGATAGGACGGCATTGACCAACAGTGACGACATCACCTTCATTAACACGGAAAGCAGGTGAAACATGAGCAGCAAGATTCTTGTGTCGTTTCTCATAACGACTGTACTTAGGGACGTAGTGCAAGTATTCACGTCTCAAGATGATAGTACGGTGCATCTTAGTGGAAACAACAGTACCAGTAAGGATACGACCTCTGATAGAAACAAGACCAACAAATGGGCATTTCTTGTCAATATAAGAACCTTGGATAGCTTCCTTGGGGGTCTTGAAACCAAGACCAACTTCCTTATACCATCTCTTAGTCTTCTTGTTGACCTTAGATTTAACGTTTTGGAAAATGTGAGGTTGCTATAGGAGTTAGTAATTGTAGAAACAACAACCGAACGAATGGAGGCAAACGCTCACAGCATTCTACTACTACAGAACGGACAAGCACATATCTGATAGAGGATCAAAATATAGGTATAGATGCTGATGTATATATAAAATATAACAGAGCAGGTCATAAAGTCCCCAGTTGTTTAAAGGTCTGGCTGCCATATCCCGATATCCCGTTCTGTAAGATTGAAATGGACCAAATTTCAAACAGAATCCAAAAAATAAACCTTGTCCAAATAACAATATCACAAAGAACTGCTGTATCATTTCCTCAAGCTGTAATGCTTCTTTCCATCTTGATTCCTCCGACTTTAACTTCAACAATCTTTCTGTCAATATCCTGCCCTGTTTTCATCTCCCTTAGCCTCTATTCTTCCCAGAATATTAATATACACACCTTTTGATAAGCACGTTCTGCCTGGACGGTCAACTCGGTAGCCATTTTTAATATATATATTTACTCCTGTTTGGTCGAACGGTTACAACGGAAGATGTCGAATGGATAGTCCCTATTATGATGTGGGTGGTGGTGGTGAACCTGATTGTCGGTATTGAATTTTGAGTCGCATTCATTCATGAAAATTTCTTCGTATATTTGAGAATGACTAAATTACCTAATTAAGAAATACCAGTCACACTTAAAACGCGGAAGGCAGTCAACGGAATTTTAAAGCCGCACGGCTGTATGCCTATTGACCGTTATTGTCCTTCGAGATTGTTTTCCCCACGGCGGCATTTGGCCCAGTTTGCCTTCGGAAACAAGAACCAATCAATCTCAATCAACATGTTCAAGTATCATAAACAATCAGACAGGTATATAAATATATATGATGCTCGGAGATCGTGTTGAGCGCTCGGGTCTCTCCCGGATCGTATTCCAGTTTAAACGTCTTTTAATTAATTAATTTTATTTTTATATATCAGTATAAAATTGTTCATTTCTTGGTTTTAAGCTCTACTGAATCGATTGAGCGGAGTTTAAAATAACATTTCGGTGGATGGAGACTTCATTTGTTCGCTTCCTCCGATCATCCTCAGATTGTTTGAATCGAAGTCGGCATCCGAGACCAGTATTAGCGCTAATTATACCGTCTGTTTTACGCATATACCAAGCTTCAGGCATGTCACATTAGCCGTGGCTAGGATTCCTAGGTACCAATTTATTATATTATAATCAGGCATGTCACACAAGGACCGCCAATTAATTACATAATTTATTAATAATGAACGTGTACGGTAGAGTACATATACTCCGGACTGGCTCGCTGTTCGAGAATGGGATTGTAATTCTCGGCAGCAAAGCTCTGTGGCCTGACAAACTTAAACATATTTTATTACTTTTCTATACCTATCCAAGTTTCTAATACCTTCAAAAAAGAATTCAAAATATATACTAGCTAGCCACCAAGCTCCATTAGATCTTGGATGAACTGCTGAAGGGATAATCAGTATAACCTTCAGCTTTATGTGTATAAAAAGTATCCCTATTATAAGGATTCAATTCAGTCTTGTTCTCTAATCGAGTAACCAAATCAGGATTGGAAATAAAATATCTACCAAAAGCGATCAAAGTCTTAGGATCTTCAGAGGTAAATTTCTCAGCAAGATCTAACAGATTACCGGCTCTAATTAGAATACCTTGCCAAATAGTACGAACGAATTCATTATTACCAGTCCAAACTTCAACATCAGTTGTACCAGAAACTCTTGGTTCAACGACATGAATATAAGCCAACCTGTTACCATTTAAACCACGCTTTTCAAGCTCAGAAATAACATATGACCATTGGGGAATAGGACTTACTCCTGGCTCCACATCACCAAAAGTATTCCAAGGAGATAATCTAATACCAACTTTATCAGCACCAATAGCTTCGATGAGTGCATCAACAGTTTCTAAAGTAAACCTAGCTCTATTCTCAATAGAGCCACCATACTCATCAGTACGATGATTAGTATTTTCATGGAGAAATTGATCAGGTAAATAGCCATTAGCGCTATGTAATTCAACACCATCAGCACCAGCAGCAATACTATTCTTAGCAGCTTGGGCATATAATTGAACGTATTCTTTGATTTCATTCTTTGTTAATGGCCGAGGAGCTCCTCTTTCTTCATCAACTGGGATATCAGAAGCAGACACATAATCATAAGGACCTTCTTCCTTAAGATTAGCAGGAAAAGCTTGTCTACCAAGAGCCCATAATTGAACATAAATAAAAGAATTATTAGAATGAACTTTATTGAAGACTTTTCTCCAAGCTTCAATTTGTTCTTCAGACCAGATACCAGGAACATTGGGCATACCACCAGCTTTAGCAGCAATATAAGTTCCTTCAGTTACAAGCAAAGTACCAGGCCTAGAAGATCTTTGACCATAGTATTCGGTTACCAAGTCAGTAGGGACATGATTTGGTGATCTAAATCTAGTCAAAGGGGCCATAGCCACACGATTTTGAAGGGAAGAAGTTCCAACCTTAATAGGAGAAAATAAAGGAGTAGTTGTGATAGTCATGATTACTGATATTAATTATATTATTTTCGAACTATGAATTAAAAATTTCAAGAAAATATTGATAGCCAGGATAAATAATAGATGGTGAGGAGAATACAATTGTACTGGAATAGTGTTCTCTTTTATATTTGAAATCATGAGACAATCTGACAGTATGCCTGAGACTTGATCAGCGGAACCTTAACTTTGGTAGGGTCTGGTCCTGGCAAGCTCGGCAAGCTTTGGTCGGCCAAATAGGCACTGATAGGCTGAGTGATAACTACTCAGCCTTGTCAATCTGCCGCGCCTGCAACGGATCGATCCATCGATCGATATTAACTTAACCGTTAGCTACATTTTTTTACTGCATGTAACATTAAAATGTCAAATATCTACAGATCCAATAGAATTTATTATGTTCAACCGCTGAACCTCAACGTGTATGCAAGTTCACCGATTTAGAAAATGTCTCTTAGTAAGCAAGCCAAAAGGTTTCTCAATTTGTTTCAGTTATTGGAATGATAGACACAATGGGTTGCCGTACAAAGTTCCACGGGATAAGAATTAGTAATAGTTAACATTAACCCCGTTAACCCCGTTAACAGCTCTTTGGCCGTCCGGAATCTAGCTTGTTAAGGACAACTAGTCAATCAGGGACATCTATCTAGCCGGACATGGAATATAAGGTGACCATAATTTAAAACACGAGATTTGAAGTATAAATATATTTGTTATCAGATGTTTTGGTGTAGGCCTATCGTAGGTTGAATTTTTTTTTTTTATCTTCAAAGTCTATTAACTGTTATAATATAAAAATGCATATATAAATCCTCATATATAAACCCTATACCACAATCTCTTGCCCTCAAAGATGAAATATTATTTTCTAGGTACACTGGCTCTCGCTACACCCGTGGTTAGTTCTAGAAACTAATATTCTGCAGAGATTGAACCCTTTGGCGTAGTGAGAAACTGCGTAGCTGATCGTTGTTACCTGTGGTTCTTGAGAATAGCGAGAGCAACAGCCGGTGTCAGAGGAAAAAAGAACAATGTTACGGACAAAACGATCATCATGATTATGCGCAGAAGAGATTATACCAGGTATATAAAGTTATAAATCAAAGTTATGGGAGAAACAGAATGATTTCCTTTGACCTAAGGTATATAACAATATAAATCCATATAGATATCTAATGATAGATTGAAACTCATATTTGATGAAAACGATTGCTATCCATGACCTCTTCCTATTCACCTCGTGAACGTGCTAGGGCGGTAATTCATAAGATTTCTGATGAAATTAATGGATTTCACCTACCAGACAAGTTCAACAACAAAACCGTTGAAGATTATCCTTTGTTACTTGAAGCTACAGTTTCAATAAAATATATTCTAAATCGATGGGAAAAACAGCTGGGTGGCCCTGATTACAGAATGAATAATTCATTGACTCCTTCACTAATATATTATTTCACTATGGATCTTCTAAACAATGGACTCATTGAAGCAATAGGAATTTCCAAAAAAATAACTTCTAGTGAAGCATTAGTTCTTCAAGAATTATTAACCAGTCTGAATTCATTCGGAGGAGGAGGTGGTCTTCATTATCACCGTCATTATCACAATTATGATAATTATCATCAACAAAATTGTCATCTAGAACAACATTCGAATGTTAATAATCTTATCTACGATGTCAATTCTATTATGATTATTCAAGCAGCCCTTAATAGGGCTGCAGGGAAGAAAGGACAAATTTTGGATCTTGTCGGATTACATTTTGCTAGTGATATCCGCAAATCATTCTGGATATTAGCTAGGCATACTAAACCAGAATATATAGATAGAGAAGAAGACGACAATTAAAAGTAGCTTTTCCTTTCTTTGAGGTTTTCTGACTGGGCCCGATTTCTGGTGCTCTTCAATCTCCAACTCCAGGTGTGACTCCGGCGGGTGCCTTTGCTCAATTCGCTAGGGTTATGTCATTGCGCTTCTCGAACATTTGCGTAACGAGAGCTAGGGGGAGCCGGAGTTAAGAGTCTTGGGCAGCATGGTCCTTAGCCGCCGAAGAGAGTGCGCTTGAGAGTGCCTAGAGATATATATTCTAATAACACTCACTTTGCCTTAATCTTTTTTCACCTTCTGGAGTCTAAAAATTGAAAATATTAATTTTTCCATTCCCAGTATTGACTCGTCCTTATTAGTTCAAAGAAAAGAATTGTAAATATATGATTTGTACCACAACTACAATATCCTCATAAACTAGCTTAAGCTGCTGCAAGTAACTCCTATCATGTATGTCGAGGTCTAACTTAAGTTAACTTTAACTTATCTAAGTTATGTGGAATTTGATGATATCGATAAAGAAATCAAGATAATGCAAGCTTTTATTACTAGATTACAGAAAGAGAAACCTCTTGTCACAAAATACAAACTATTTCGCGAGAAATATATTCGGTATCATTTAGATGATCCATAGCTGGAAGAAGCAGGTCTAGAGTGTGCTTGACGAACTTGAGTGCTATAGTAGGACCCCGGCCTTAAACGATTGGTTAGATGTAGGGTGTGTTTTATGATTTAATAATTATTTTATATATATTATACTTAATCAATAACGTTATCGAAGATAAAAAAAAAAAATGTTCAACAGGAAGAAGGCATTACGCAGATCTCCGGCGGCGGTTGAGTTGGCCCGAGCGCGTACATCAATCGCCCGTCCTCTGCAAAAAAGGATATGTCGTTCTATTCTTAGTCACTTATAATTTTAAGGATAAGGTTAGCTTATACTAGTTCTAGTCTGTCATATAGCATTAAACCCTATCTAGTATAAAAATAAACTTCATATTGTCCGTTGGGGTATTAGAGTAAAGCGGTTGGGGTTAATCCTTCGCGTTTATTAGCCGCATACTTATACAATTAAGAATGACATGTCCTTTGAAACAGCCATCTCTACCCCACCCCCTCGTTTTGCGTCAGGCGCTTGAGGACACCACCACCAGAGTCTCAGACCGGGGGATGATACACTCGAGAAGCTAGCTATACCACCACCAGAACAAGGGTAAGCTACCACAGGGAAGAGAGGGATTGCGGTCGAGATTAATTAAATATTTTGCTAGGTAATCCATCTATATCCCATTAAAAGTCTTTAGACTTATCTTGTTAAAGGACTTTTATACAGAGAGAATATTTTTATTTCGTTGTCGTCGTCTCACTCTCCTCCTCCTCCTCCTTCTCCTTACTCACACGCACCCATCAAAAATTCCATAAATCCATTTTTCAAGGATCCCTTTGTTTTGTTAACTCACCCGTTCATCATCATCATTACCATTACCATTACCATTACGGTACATTGTCATTGTCATCATCTACATCATCTACGTCTTCATCATCAACATTCACAGTCATCACCATCACCGTTGTCATTAACATCTATCATCATCAGTTTTCTTCTTGTTAGTAACAGTCATTTTAACAAACAGACGACATAGGAAAGAAACACTCTCTATTTCATTAATTAAACCTTGTTAACGCTAGTCATTATCTGTGGTAAGAGTCAATTGTAATTGTCAAGTGTGATCACTATCATCATCGTAATATTATCCTTCAACGTTGACCGTTGATTATTTCAATTTTTTTATTAGGTGTTAATTTGGCCTTTTTATTTCTTCCCCCTCCCTTGTGAAATTATTTTTGTCCCGCTCTCTCAAAATGACTGAATCTAATGGTGAACAACAGAACGCTAATCCTACCGCTTCTGCCTCCACTTCGGATTATGTTAATGTCGATAGCAATACTTCATCTTCTGCTAAATCAGATTCACTTTTCGAATCCAATTTTTCTGATAACACGAAATCATCTGCTGATGTGGAAAACCCCGCAGAGTCTACAGAGTCTACTACTGCTACTAGTACTGATTCTAAAACTACTGAAGATCCAACCTCAGCAGCAAAAACAACCACCACTACTACTGAAACTACAGATTTAACTGCCTCTTCAGAAGATCATCATTCATCATCAACTAGTCCCAATCCTATTGATGAACAGAAATTAGGCGCTACTATGATTACTATTCGTGCGTTAGTAACTTCTAAAGAAGCTGGTGCTATTATTGGAAAATCTGGTAAAAATGTAGCTGATTTACGTGATCAAACTGGTGTAAAGGCTGGTGTTTCCAAGCCTGTTCCTGGTATACAAGATAGAGTATTAACTATCACTGGAACTCTTGATGGTGTTACGAAAGCTTATTCAATTGCTGCTCAAACTTTAGTTGAGAACCCTCCTAATCTTCCTTATGTTCATGCTTTATCCCCACCTGCTCCGCCTGGCGTGGCTACTATAAGATTATTAATTCCTCATCAACAAATGGGTTCTGTTATTGGTCGACAAGGTCTTAAAATTAAAGCTATTCAAGAAACTTCTCGGGTTCGTATGGTTGCTTCTAAAGAAATGTTACCACAAAGTACTGAAAGAGTTGTTGAAATTCAAGGTGTACCTGAATCAATTAGATTGGCTGTTTTAGAAGTTGGGAAATGTCTTTTAGATGATTGGGAAAGAGCTGCTGGAAGTATTCTATATATTCCACAGCCAAGAGGCGGTCCTGGCGGACCTGGTGGACCTGGCGGTCGAGAAGGTCGAGAAGGCCTTGTTGGTGGTTCAGGTAATTTTTTAGGTGGTAGTAGTGGTCGTGGTCATGGTCATGAGCCTGGTGCTTCTTCCGGTGGAGCAGGCTTTGCCGGTAATGCTGGTAATTTCAGCAGTAGCAATAACGGATATGGTCGTTATAGAAGTAATCAAAATTATAATAACAACAGTAGTAATGGCCATCACCATAGCCATAATAATCCCAATAATGAGCCTCCAACTGGTGGTTCTTCTTCAGGCGGCGAGGATGATGGCGTTCAAGAAATCGCTATCCCTGCTGATATGGTAGGATGTCTTATTGGTAAAGGTGGAACTAAAATACAAGAAATTCGTAGAGAAAGTGGTGCTCGCATTTCCATTGCTAAACAAGCTATTGATGAGACTGGTGAAAGATTGTTTTCAATTCGTGGTACTCCTCAGGCAAATGAAAAAGCTTTGTATTTGTTATATGAACAACTTGAGTTGGAAAAGAATAGGCGATCTGAAGAAAATTAATGTTCACCATAATATACACTCCTTTTTTGGTTTCTACCTCAACTTCTCTCTACTGTTACGTTGTCAAAAAAATTTTGTTATTGTTGTTGCTGTGGTGTTAAATATTTTTTTTTTGTTGTTTTCGATTTCGCACTATATTGCGTGTCCTCGTCTGTTTTTTTTCTTCTCGTTTTAATCTCTTTAATCTCGTCTGCTGCTAATTACTCCCATGGGTGTTTTAAAAAAAGTCTTGCTTTCTGTTGCGGGTGGTACATCTTGTGAATATAACTTAATCATAAAAAATATTGTAGTTAAATGTTATTTATAATTTTGCGTAAACTTCGAACTCATATATCTCATTGTATCCACCCTACCTACTGTTCTTACTCGGATATAAACCCTGTCTCTTTTGCCTCCGACGGCTGGGGGCGCTGCCCCCAGACAGACCCTCGTGGCTTCTCTCGATGTTGAGCTAGAATGTGCTGTGCGGCTCAAAAGTGCCGATCTTCCTTATTCGTTAACGATTGTCCAGAAATGTGCGGCCGCTAATTATCGCCTATGTTAGGAGGTTCAACTGTAGATCTCCGCAGATTATGCAGCTATGAATTCATGGCAGCAGATGAGAAGATAAAAAATTTAAGATAATGGATTGCTGAATGCAAAAGTCAATTAGAAGCGTAGAATAGAACACTGCCCGTTTTAATCTTCTGTATATTTTTAGGACGGACAGGCTGTAACATCTAAATAATTTAATTTATTCGGCGGGCCATTGACCTGGCTGCATCCAATTGAGATGTATATTGACAATGAAATCAATGTTTCTCCCTTTTATTTGGACGAGCCAGGAAGAAGCAGTGAAGAACACCACCCGGTGGATGCCTCCCCCCCCATTACAGTATACGCTCCGGCGGCTGGAGGAGGGGGTTCATTAGGGGAGGTAGAATCCTCTATATTGTATGAACCCCGAGCGAGAGCGAGTGGGATATTTCCGTATCTCATTTTGAATAAATCTATATATATCTTAAGTTAAATCTCTTGTTACAAATATCACAAATATTTCTCTAAATTATTTTGTTTAAACTTCCTCCATCAATGTCCTGTGAGTCAACAGTGAAAGTATAGTTTTCTGGACGAACAAAGTATGGGCCAGTGAATTGATTTTGATCACCATTAAGTTCGAGATCTTCAGCCATAACTTGAGCAATGGCGTATTTTGTTTGTTGACGATCACGATTCTCATTTGATGCAATTATGCGTTGAAGATCTTTCATATCTTTTTTGGAACGTTTCTTACCAGTTCTTCCTTCTAATCGATTTCTTTGAACATCATGTGAAGCTTGATGTAAAAACCATGAAGCATAACTATTACTAGGACCAGTGGAATTATTAACATTCTGCCACGATTGACATTGATCACAAAAACCAATAAACATTCCTGAACCTTCCTTCTTATCGGGTCTTTCACTCGTAATATGAGGTAATGGATATCTCTGTTTAGTACAAGAGCGAATTCCATGAGCTGATTTCATATGATGAAGCCAATTACATTGATCTCTTTTATGCCAACTTTTACAACATCCACAATAACATTCTCTATCACTGGCATCTGGACCACCTGATCGATGGTAAAATGAATCATATTTATTATTTGTCATATCTGTTTCATCCTGACGGGCCTCAGTAATACCATCCGGTCTTGGATATGGAGGGGACTTAAAAGCTTCTGTATCAAAATTATACCTTTGTTCAGATCTTAAATCTCTCATATGAAACCACAAGGTAAAAGGAATATAACCTATTGGATATTTGACTTCAATTGGATCCCATGCTTTAAGACTTGGTCTTTTTTTCTTTGCTTTACCATGTCCCTTTTGAGCGCGGCCGCCCACCAGAGGCTTATCAACACCACTATTACCAGCCAAAGGCATATCTTCTATACTAGCCGCCGGAAGCTTATTATCATTTACTCGATTTCCTTGACGTAGAACAGCAACAAAGAGCGACGGATATTTTGATTCATGTGGTCTCGCCCATATAGGTTTATAATTGACTGAGAACTTTGAATCAAGATTATGATCATAAGGTAACCATCGATGTTCTTTGATATTGTTAAATCCTCGATTTTTGTTGATCATATTTGTTGAAGTCAATAATTGTTCGAAGGTGTCCATTTGAATTGGAGGGAAAACACCACCCACCGAAGGCTTATTATTATTAAATATGTTGTATGATATACCAGAGAATGTCGACGAAACTGGAGAAACAAGTCGATTATTCTCTATAACTCCACAGGTATTGGTGGTATTGTTATCACATGTCAATGGCATACCAACACTAATAATATTGTTACCGATAACTTTTCCATCCTTGTCCAAAAGAGGAGTTGGCATTTCATCTAATTCACTACTACAGTCAGAACTACTTTTATCGGATATAAGTTCAACTTCAAATAGTTTAGAAAGAAAATGATCATCAGTTGTGGTGAGAGATGGATTTACGTGTTGGGACTCAGACTCAGATTGTGATTGTGATTCAGATTTTAACTGAGATTGAGATTGAGATTGAGATTGTAAAAGGGAATGTGTTTGGGATAGTTGACTAGTCTGATCTGAGAGGGCTTGTGTCTTATGAACTTCTTCTGTAGGAGTTTGATACTGTTGATTCCGTTGTTGATTAACATGATTACTCCCTTCATAAAGAGGTGAAGAAGGAGGTAATAAAGAAGACAAGTCAAACTCTAAAGGCTCCATGTTCATATCCGGAAAATATTCAGCAAAGCTTGAACTGTCGAGTCTTGAATTATCTAAATAAAAGAGCCATTCAGAATTTTGAACGGCCGATGTCTGAAGCTGCACATGAACTTGTTGTTGTGACTGATGATCATTTTTAATTCCTGGATCCTGACATGAGATTATATTACTGCTACTACGATCACCACCGCCGCCCGCCGGAGGCTCTGATGAAGGAGCATAATCGGTTTGAAATTGATGATCCCATTCATCCAGCCATTGATCTCCACATTCAAAAATATCCATAATTAATTAGATAACAACAATTTGCATGCATAGCCTTTTTTTCAAATTTAAATTCCATCTTAAGAAAACAGTTCCACTGTGTTATCTATATATATGAAAGTTTCGATTTTTTTTCTGTGTTTAATCTAGGTGGTATAGCAGCGAAGCAACAACCGTCACTGCAAGACAATCACCACCACTATAACCGCCTACTGACTCAGATTAATAGAGAGAGTACGCACGGTTAACCTGTACCCTAGTATTCCCATAACCTATAGAGTCAAGAATCATGGAACCTTGTGATCAGGATCACGAGTTTATGGTGGGCTAAGTAAGATTCATCAATTGGCATAAATGTTACCGACAGATCAGGAACAAGACACAGCGAGACAGAGCGAGAGTCAATGATGACGTAAAGCAGGAGCAGACCAAAAAAAAAAAATGAAAAGAGAAATACGTACTTCAGTATGTTAGTCCAATTAGTCTATAAAAAAAATTATCATACATATATAGGATGGTTGATGAAAAACCTGACCTGTACAGACTTGTTTTCGAAGACCAAAAAAACTCCCGCCGAAGTACGTCTTTGAAATCTATATAAGTATGGACCCATAATTTTAAGCTCTGACCTAACATGTAGAGCATATAGATGTCTTGTATGTCCATTTTAAGTATTAGTTAATATGCTGATTTATGTTTTCGAGAAGTAGATTTAAAGTCCCATAACTTTCGACAAAGATCAAATTAATGCCGAAAATATCATCATCATATCCAATACAAAAACTGAATTAAACAATATATAATTATTACCTATATTAAAATATCTTCTACCTCTCGATTAATGGCAGAACTGGTTGTTAGCATGATGAAGTTTATCACCCAAACCTTTATCAAACGTATGATAAGGGTAAGGATAACAGCTAAGTTAAGAAAGGATCGTCTGTCGACGTCGAACCTCACCCAGACTACGGTCTAGGCTCTCAGCTACCTTAGCTCGACGACCTCCTTCGCCAGGGTTAAATCCATATAGAGTATTGAGCGAAGCGAGAGCTACGTAACCGGCAGCTGCAGAAACCTCTCGCTTGGAATTGATACTGTGTTCGTGTATTACATATGGCAGTTGAATAATAATCTTGATGTTAGTTTGTTAAGCCGTGCGGCCCCGGACGTATATATACGCTAACCAGGACCAGGAGTATCCTTATCCCCGCAAACAAGTTAAAAATAAGATATAAGAAAAGATAAGAGGATTTATAGTACGAAGAAGGACCCAAGAAGTGGATGAAGAAAGGTATGGAGAAATAAAGTTAGTTAATTTTAAGTCTAAGAAGAAGTTCCCGAACTTAGAAGTTAGAACGAATAAGCCGTATTGCTTACAGATCGAGGTACAGCATTTCACGTGATATCACGTGAATGTATGTGTGTATATATTAAATTTGTTTTGAACTGGAATTTATTTTATCCGGGACAGAGCAATCAGTGTCTGTCACTCGGATGCTATGTAAAGGTATAGCTTCCCTTACAAATAATAATGGATAAGTAGTTGCTGTTAACAAGTTACCAGATTGCTACGAAACGAAATAAACTTTCTGATGACTTCAAATCTCGTTCAAGAATTACGACATATTCACAGTTAAGTGGTTCAGTAGTTTAGGTAATTTGTTAAATCTTCTTCCAATCAATAATTCGTTGTTGCCGATTAATTTATTGATAATCATTTACTTTTATTGTCTATGTAAGCTATAAGCTGTGGGCTTTCTTTTTACCGGGTCGATCTTTTCCTTTCCATACAATAAGTTACCCCAACCCTTATAGAAAATTATAAGATATAAGTTATGTCTTTGTAAAAAATTAGTCATGCAGGCTGTCAACTAAACAATGAAATCGATAAAACAAAGAAAATCCCAATCCATGCCAGAAATTATGAAGAATAGCCAATGATCTCAAGGATCTCCAAGCGAGGCGAGACAATGGCTCTCCTGGGGCAGTCTGTGAGGGGGGGCGGGGGAGAAAGAGTCTTGGACGGACAAGTCGCCAGCTCCTGCATGCCTGCATGCCTGCAAGCATTGCAGTTTTGGTACGGCTAAGTTACTGTTTCAGTCTGTTTGGGTTGAGAGTTCTGTTCTGCTGCCCAACAGTTTGACATCCAAAGTGAGAACCGCTGGCTAGATGTCCGATAGCGTAATTTTTTACATACCTAGTTCGCGCTAAACTGGACAGCAGCAAGCTAATCTATTGACCGGCCCCACCTGAAGTAAAAAAAAATAACGAGGATGACTGAAAATCATTTTTCGTAATCATAAATATTATTAAAATTACGGCCATATATACATGTATTTTTTTCTTGCCGGATCAGTATCATCCGTTTTGGCTCGCCGTTAATTAATGTTACCGGTACGTAGGTGACATTCCGTCAGTCAACATCGACCACGGTTTATATAATCCGCAGCTGCAAGTAAATTTGTAATAATAGTGTTGCTACACGTAATAAATATTTAACAAGCAGAGTCGGCTGCCTCTCTGCCTCCTGCCTCCTGCAGACGGCTAGCTTCTCGGTTGAAATAATTAACAAATGTTGAAATAAATTATTGCTGCAGTCAACGGAAAAGAGTGATCCATCATTTTGGGTTAGGGCAAGTAGTAGTAAATGCCGAAGAAGTGGGGAAAATAGGGCGTGTTGCTATGGGTGGGTGTGGTTCAGTTCTGTCAAACTAGAAGTGTTTCACGGGCGCGGGGGGGGGGGGGGGGG
>JAJMIF010000018.1:0-78752 GCA_030583505.1 Sugiyamaella castrensis | reverse complement strand
CAGGACAGACCTTCGATTGACCGTATATCCGAGAGACATACCTATGTAAGGAATGTGGAAGATAAAGATCACATCAAGATTCTCGATTAATCAATTAAACAAAAGATGACCTGGCGTGTAAAGTGCGTATCTTCCTAGAAGTGATCAGGCAGGAGAGGCAGACAGACTAACTTGACTGTGGTTAAGAAGCCATAAATAGCCGTGGGGCCTTGTTGTATCACAGTAGATTTAGCGATCCATCAGTTAGAGAGAAACATTTATTTATTTCATATTTAGTCAATTGAACCTTACAGTTTTATTTGGCTAGAGCAGAACGGTTCTCTGGAGTGGAGGTCGATGATGTGAGTGTTTGGTGCACCGCCCCAACCGCAGGATGCAATACATGCACACCCCACCTATCGTTTTGCCTCCAGCGGATGGCCAGATCACAGTCAGAAACTATAGCACCACCAAAACCACCGCCCATGAGAAGGCAGAATTGTTCTCTAGTTAAAGTTTAATGGTGAGTAGCTTACTCACAAATTAATGGAGTTTAGTTCAAGTAACTAGTAAATTAACTTTAGATTATCGTTAGCTCATCGGTTATTATAATTTCCTTTTCTTGGCTTGGATAAACGCTATTTGAGGGAAAAACCATAGCCGCGTCTGTCAAAATATAGATATTATATTGACCTAAACGGTAAAACTGCAGGCCCATGCACTAACTAAGTTAGTTAACGTTAACAGTTAGTTCGTTGAGTTAAGAGTTCAGCCGGCCCAGTCTGGTCCACCAGCAACATTTTTATATAAAGGGAAGTTCATCCCTTCTCTTCTCCCCACAACTTCTTGTTCTTATTTATTATCTTGAGAAAAGTTATTTTGTTCCATTGAGAAAATAATTTTCTTTTATAAATAAAGCAAACAAATATTATTATTATACGATGTCTGCTAATTCTCTTGATTTTTTAAAGGCTGCTGGTACCGTTGTTGTTACCGATACTGGTGAATTTGAATGTAAGTAGAATTATCTTGAAGGGATGAGGAAGAGGGAGCAGAAGAGAAAAAGGAGGAGGATAGATATCTTTAGAATATCGTTGAGTTGGTCGATCGAATGCAGTTGATTGGTTTGAGAAATAGCAAGGATTTTCCGAAAGAATTGAAAGTGATTTATGTTTCTGAACCGACATTTGGAACCGATAATAAAATTCAACTCGTTCAATATTTTGGGTATTTCCCTTGCCATCTTTGACGTAGCCTCAGATATCCTCAGCTGGAAAGAACCGGGAAGATAGGGAAGAATGTATTAGGTCATTTTGACACTGATATAAACTAATTAATCGATGAATTGATTGATTGATTTATTATTTATTGGCTTCTTGATTTATTGGCTTCTTGATTTGTTCTTCGGTTGATTGATTCACTTGCTTAATTTCTCTTGGTTTGCCCTGTCACACCTTAGGTTTCTGGATCACAGGAAAAAAAACCTACTTAAATATTGAACAAGAGAAGTAATATAATTGGCCTAGGACAATTCCTTTTTTTTCAATTGCTCTTTTCTTGTTTGTCTTCTACGTTTGACTTCTTCCGTCCTCAAGCTTTGTCGGATTTTTCTGCTTCGTCAATCACGTGTCCGGATATATTCTGCTTCTGTGCTTCTGTCCTGCAGTTCCTTTGTGCGAAATCTGCGCGGCTTCCAGGGGTAAATCAGCCGGGGTTCCCGTCCATGTTGGGTGCTGATCCGAGCAATGCACCACCACCCGAAGACATGTGGACGACGAAGAGTTTTTTTTTTCTGTTTCTAACTTCTCAAGCTATTGCCAAGTATAAGCCTCAAGATGCTACTACTAATCCTTCATTAATTCTTGCTGCTTCTAAGAAACCAGCGTATGCTGCTTTGATTGATAAAGCTGTTGAAGCTGCTAAATCAAAGGGTTCTACTCCTGCTGAGAAGGCTAGCGCTGCTCTTGATTTACTTCTTGTTGAATTCGGTACTGAAATTCTTAAGATTGTTCCTGGTCGTGTTTCAACTGAAGTTGATGCTCGTTTATCTTTTGATAAAGAAGCTAGTATTAAGAAAGCACTTGAATTGATTGATCTTTATAAGGCTAAAGGTATTCCAAAAGAACGTGTTCTTATTAAAGTCGCTTCTACATGGGAAGGTATTCAAGCTGCTCGTGAACTTGAAGCTAAACATGGAATTCATGTTAATTTAACTTTATTATTTTCTTTTGTTCAAGCAGTTGCTGCTGCTGAAGCAAAGGCTACTCTTATTTCACCTTTCGTAGGTCGTATTTTGGATTGGTATAAGGCTTCAACTGGTAAAACTTTTGGATCTTCTGAAGATCCTGGTGTTCATTCAGTTAAGAATATTTATAATTATTATAAGAAGTTTGGTTATAAGACTATTGTTATGGGTGCTTCTTTCAGAAATACTGGTGAAATTAAGGAACTTGCTGGTTGTGATTTCTTAACTATATCTCCTGGTTTACTTGAAGAACTTTATAATTCTGATGCTCCTGTTCCTAAGAAACTTGATGCTGCTGCTGCTTCAGCTCTTGATATTGAGAAAGTCAGTTATGTTGATGACGAACCTTCATTCCGTTTCCTTCTTAATGAAGATCAAATGGCCACTGAAAAGCTTTCTGATGGTATTCGTAAATTCTCTGCCGATTGTGTTACTCTCCTTAAAGTCTTGGAATCCAAATTTTAAAAAATTTTAATAATAATATTTTTTTTGTCTTTTGAATGAGTGTTGTAGGTCATTCGTTCTAGGTAATGTGTGGAAGTATATATGAATAAAAATTAAACCGAATGCTTTTGTCCCTTTTCCCGTTTTTGCCTCCGGTGGCTGGGACCTTCGCTCGAGTTCAATCCGTGTAGTTAGTTTCTTCGATTGCAGCGCGAACTAGTGGGTCTGGCTGCTACGACCCAGCCACCGGAGGCAGATGCCCAACAAATTGTATGCAGCATATGCGGCGTGTGAGGCTTAAATAAATATTTTTCTCGATCTTTTGGCACTCTTTCGTAGTAGCTCTCTCTCTTGCCTGTGAACTGATGGGTGCTAGGTTTCGTTGCCAGACAATTGGTTTATTTCGTTTGATTTGATCATCTGCTCTCATCTTGGTGTAATTCAATATGTCCTCTACTGTTGAATCAGTGGATTTGGGATGCCCAGGGGATTTTCATGTCCATCTTCGTGATGGTGAGATGAAAAAGCTCATTACCCCTACTATCCGTGAAGGGGGTATATCTGTTGTATACGTGATGCCTAATTTAGTACCCCCTTTGGTTGACCCCAATGAAGTCATTGCATATAAGAAATCTTTACAAGAATTGTCGCCAAAGACAACATTCTTAATGAGCTTATACTTATCTCCTGCTATTACTCCTGAAGTAGTCGATCAGGCAAAAAAAGCCGGAATCACTGGTATTAAATGCTATCCAGCAGGTGTTACCACCAATTCAGAGCATGGAGTCTCCTCATATGAACCATTTTACCCAACATTTGCGGCCATGGAGAAGCATGGTTTAATTCTTAACTTGCATGGTGAATGTCCATCTGGTCACGGTATCCATGTACTTAATGCCGAGGAAAAATTCTTGCCTACTCTTAAAGATCTTCATAATAGGTTCCCAAAACTCAAGATTATTCTTGAACATTGTACTTCTGAAGCAGCTATAAATACTGTATTGGAATGTGGTCCAACTGTAGCTGCTACTATAACAGCTCATCATTTATACCTGATTGTAGACAATTGGGGAGGAAATGCTCATAATTTCTGTAAACCAGTAGCCAAATTACCGACTGATCGAGATGCTTTGATTAAAGCTGCAACCTCTGGAAATCCGAAATTCTTTTTTGGTTCTGATTCTGCTCCTCATCCTCTGAAAAATAAGGCTAAACCAATGGGGGCAGCGGCTGGAGTTTTCACTCAAGCATATGCTATTCCATATGTGACTGAAATTTTCGAAGAAGCAGGGAAATTGGTATTCTTAAAAGGTTTTGTTAGTGATTTTGGAAAAAAGTTTTATGGTATTACCGATGATGACCTTGTTGATAAATCGACAGTTAGTGTAGTTCGATCGAACCAAGTGGTTCAGACTCAGATTAAGAGTGCGAATTTGTCTGAAGATGAAGCAGTGATTCCATTCCGGGCAGGTGAGAAATTAAAATGGACTGTAAAATGGCATCAGGCAACTGAGTAGTTTAGACCTGGATTGATTAAAAAAAGGGGCTTTTCATGCTTATGCGCCAGTAATGACGTTGTGTACATATATATAAATATATTTATTTATTCTTATAAAATTCTATTTTAGTTAAATTGCTTCACCATCGTGCTCATAAAAATAAATAACAAAGGAGGATACTTAAATAACTCCAACTATTACCATAAACTTAAGAGATCCACCTCTGGTTGTCGCAGATGATAACAAACTGGTGCTCTTCCAACCCCAAGATTGAGAAATATCGAATTTGTCAGGTGACGATGAAAAGCATGTCAATGATGGATTACCAAATCGTGAGCATGTGTATATTTTGAAGTAAGCACTGACTTTCTGCCGCTTATCAATATACTGAGGGGTCATATTAACAGCAGTACGAACTCGTTTCAAATCAATATCATTAATTCCCCCACCGCTGCTATTATTGCTAGCATTGTTGCTGCCAATGTAATTACGAGGTGATGACATCTCTCTGTTACTTCTAAAAGTACTATTAAGAGAATGTTGTTGCGATAATAATGAAGCGGGAGTAGGATGATGACTCCCGAACATAGAAGTATAAGGAGAAGTATTAGAAGAATAAGAACCAAACAATGATTGATTATCATTAAAAGATAGACTTTCCATAGCCACGGTGGTTAGATCTTCATTGGAAGCATCATCGTCATCACCTAAATAAAGATCTTTTTCTGGAGCATGAGGGGCAAAAAGAGTCACTTTATCTGCAGCATCTGGTGGTACATCTGGTTTACCTCTATGCAGGTATACGCCAAGTTGATAACCTTTTTTACGAGCCACTTTCTGAATATAAACATTCCAAAACGATCCAGCGTACCAGAACGTTTCACTATAAGTACGCTTGTTTTCCTCCAGATTAATTACATCATCAAATTCTACAGCAAAACGGAACGGTGGATGTCTTGACCAAAGACAATCACGAGTCCTTGATGATCCAGTCCGGCTACGACTTGAATCAATTTTTTGTAGTTCACTAGGAACTGGATAGAATAATAAATCATCATCACCGTCAACAGCATCATCATCAGCAGTATTGGAATGCTTGTCACAATCATCACCACTACTACCACCACCACCGGCACCAACAGTTGGCTCTATGAAGCCAAGAGTTGATTGGGATTCAGCACTGTTAACAACATGCTGTTGAAGCATTGTCTGTTGCCAAAGACCATCTCTAAGAACCGGTCGCTTGATGAGCGATCTACCATTGATATCTCTATATGCTTCGAGACTATTTAGTTGTACGGGAGTCATATTAGAAAAGTGGATACCACTGTTAAGAGCGTCTTGAATGATTTCAAGACGGCGAATAAGATCTTCAAAATCACGGACTCGAATAGTTTTGTTACTTTCTATCTCACCGGAGCTACTGTTGCCGCTATTAGCTTCAATATCATCGACTTTTGCATTATCAACAAGACCATCGACTCCTTTCAATGTCATACTAGTATCATCACAAGAATCCAAACCCAAACTATTAATTTTACTTAGACTTTTCATTGTACGAGAAAATTCATCAAGATTATCAAGTTGCAAATTAGTACTACTATTACTTATTTCTTCATGATCTTCAGTTTGATCATCCTGCCTCATACCAATCTGCCTGGATGTATTATATAGTTTAATAAGAAATTGGCATCGGTCCCATTCGGTGATAACAAAAAATCCATCTCGAGTCACAACTTCAGCTACAATCTCCTCAGGAATATCATACCATAGCTCTTGAGATAAATTATACCCTTCAGTACATAGGAAACTCTTACAAGCTTCACTGACTAATTCACTTGATCTACCATAATTGAATTGAGTAGCAAATGATACAATTTCGGCCACATTTTCCTCTCTGATATCTTTTACAAGTAGATTAAGACAATCGTCAGCAAGGTCGGGTAAATCCAGAAAACTAGCAATGGCAAAAAGGCCAAATAAATTTTTTGATTCCTGGGGAGAAGCTCCATGGCCGTACAAGTGACCTAAAGCAAGTTCAAATACTTCACTAGTAATATGGGGGTCTGTATCGAAATCTAGATTGCAAACTGAGGCCGAGGTTGATGATGATGGTCTCTTTTTTTGCTTAATATTTTTATTTACATTCTTCTTCTCACTTTGCTCAGGTATGTCATCATCATTATTGTATTCAACCTTATCACTGCCAGTGGATCCATCTGACCCATCTCCATCTTCATCTCTATCTTCATTTCCATCGCCATATTCATCATCATCCATAGTATTATTCCATAATCCACTAAATAATGAAGCAAAATAGGGACTTCGATAAAGAATTAATTTATGTAGGTTATAATCTTTGCCGAATGCCCTCACAGTAACGTCTGAACAAACACCTTGACCTAAAGCCTGTTCATAGAGAAATTCATTTAGAGTCATAGGTTGACGATTATTAAGTTGATTTCCATGGATATTGGAAACTTGGCGATGTCGAGGAACACTATTCATAAGATTGGTGACATTTTTAGAAGGTTCCGACATAGGAGAAGTTGCTGTGGTCGTGGAATTGAAATCCGATCTATCAAATTTGGTGTCTTTCGCAATACGGTGGAAAGAGATATTAGTGGGAATAGTTGTAGTAGGTATGGTCGTCTTAGAATTAGCTTTAGGTGTGGCAGTAATCCGTTTATACTTGGATGTCGATTCCACAGGAGAACGTAAATATGATTTCCTTGCGTCACGGAAAGGACGAGTTCGATTGACTATCAATTGATTATTAGAACCACTAGGATTATTAGTACCAGTAGGTCTGACAGTACTACTGTTGCTAGGTTCTCCTAAGAGATTATCACTGCTTATGTTACTCTCGCTTTCACTTGAAAGTCCTCGAATCCAAGGATATTCCTCTGCCAGCGTGGTATCACTAGTGTTATTGGCGCTATGAGTATTGTTATTATTAGCGTTGTTGTTAATACTATTGTTGCTACTAGAAGATTGATTGAGGTTCTGTTGAAGACGACCTTGACTGTTGCCAAAAGGGCTCATCACATCGACAAATTAACAGATCGAAAATCTAGTCGATGTTTCACAACCAATTGAACAAAACAATTGAAACAAACTAAACAATTATTTTGAAAATTATGGAAGAAAAGAAACACAAAGAAAGAAATAGAGATGATAGATCATAAACTGACACATATCCATACAATAAATATATGGTGTGTAACCGTTATTTAAGAACCAGCCATGCGCTTATCGCGTATGGGTAAGGGCATATCATTGATCTGATCTGAAAACTGTACGTTATCTTAAATAAATTAAATTTATCTGGTATACGGCTGATTTATTTTATAATTTTTATTTTCCAACTGCGGTTACGTCAGTATAACATGCTCTTTGTGTTGCCTCATCCTCCTTCTCATATATATTAGAAAAAAAAAAAAGAAAAAAAAAAAATATATATATATATATATATATATTAATTTGGGGGTGTCCTGCGGCTGCTGATTTAATAATCCTTTCATTATATGGGATCCACATCTACCTGTTCTTGTTGCGGCGTTCCTCCAGAGCCTCTGGGGTAATCCTTCACTCGAAGTTAACAGACAGCTCCGACATCACCAAGCTTCCAGCGAAGTACCACCCACCGGAGGGTCTGTATTGTAGCCCCAGAGGTATGCGCCAGGCAACACTCCAGAAAAGCCGCGGGCTTTAGGACACAGCCTCAGCCGCCGAAGGCGGAAGCAAGCCGCCCGAACAATGAGACAGGGAGCTTTTTTGTTCGCAACGGCCGGCCGACATGTATAACTAACTATAAGTTACCGTGATTAACTTCGCAGGATATCTATATATATATTATAAAAACGTTGTGAGCCATATGATGACTTCTTTATCACCGATCGACAATGCATTCTGAGTCTTTTCTGACATGATTCTGTAACACAACGAAGGAGAAAAAAGTCAAAATTATCAAGAGAGAAAGTCGATCCCAATCAAAACAATTCACCTTTACTTCTCTGACAACAAATATATTTGTACTTCAAATCTCGTGTTTTAAATTATGGTCACCTTATATTCCAAGTTCGGCTAGATAGATGTCCCTGATTGACTAGAGCTTTGACATTTATAGCCAAAAAAATCTGCTGTTAACGGGATTAACGGGGTTAACGTTAACTGTTAGTTGTTCTTATCCCGCGGAACTTTGTACGGCAACCCGTTGTGCCAATCATTCCAATAACTGCAACAAATTGAGAAAACTTTTAGCTTGCTTACTAAGAGACTTTGAAACCGATTTAGTAACTTACAGGACTTCTTCCATGCATACACATGTTTAGGTTCAGCGGTTGGATCTGGAGATATTTGACCTTTTAACGTTACATCCAGTAAAAAAATGTAGCTAATAACCCGGGGTTATCGATCGATCGGATCGATCGATCCGTCGCAGGCGCGGCAGATTGACAAGGCTGAGAAGCTATCAGTGCCTATTTGGCCGACCAAGCTTGCCGAGCTTGCCAGGGCCTACCAAAGATAAGATTCCGCTGATGAAGTCTCAGGCCTACTGTCAGATTGTCTCATGATTTCAAATATAAAAGAGAACACTACTCCAGTACACCATTCCAGTTCAATTGCATTCTCCTCACCATCTATTATTTATCTTGGCTATCAATATTTTCTTGAAATTTTTTAATTCATTAATATCAATAATCATGACTATCACAACTACTCCTTTATTTTCTCCTATTAAGGTTGGAACTTCTTTCCTTCAAAATCGTGTGGCTATGGCCCCTTTGACTAGATTAAGATCACCAAATCATGTCCCTACTGACCTGGTAACCGAATATTATGGTCAAAGATCTTCTAGGCCTGGTACTTTGCTTGTAACTGAGGGAACTTTTATTGCTGCTAAAGCTGGTGGTATGCCCAATGTTCCTGGTATCTGGTCTGAAGAACAAATTGAAGCTTGGAGAAAAGTCTTCAATAAAGTTCATTCTAATAATTCTTTTATTTATGTTCAATTATGGGCTCTTGGTAGACAAGCTTCTCCTGCTAATCTTAAGGAAGAAGGTCCTTATGATTATGTGGCTGCTTCTGATATCCCAGTTGATGAAGAAAGAGGAGCTCCTCGACCATTAACAAAGAATGAAATCAAAGAATACGTTCAATTATATGTCCAAGCTGCTAAGAATAGTATTGCTGCTGGTGCTGATGGTGTTGAATTACATAACGCTAATAGCTATTTACCTGATCAATTTCTCCATGAAAATACTAATCGTCGTACTGATGAGTATGGTGACTCTATCGAGAATAGAGCTAGGTTTACTTTAGAAATTGTTGATGCACTCATCGAAGCTATTGGTGCTGATAAAGTTGGTATTAGATTATCTCCTTGGAATACTCTTGGTGATGTGGATCCAGGAGTAAGTCCTATTCCCCAATGGTCATATGTTATTTCTAAGCTTGAAGAGCGTGGTTTAAATGGTAACAGGTTGGCTTATATTCATGTCATTGAACCAAGAGTTTCTGGTTCAACTGATGTTGAAGTTTGGACTGGTAATAATGAATTCGTTCGTACTATTTGGCAAGGTATTCTAATTAGAGCCGGTAATCTGTTAGATCTTGCTGAGAAATTTACCTCTGAAGATCCTAAGACTTTGATCGCTTTTGGTAGATATTTTATTTCCAATCCTGATTTGGTTACTCGATTGGAGAACAAGACTGAATTGAATCCTTATAATAGGGATACTTTTTATACACACAAAGCTGAAGGTTATACTGATTATCCCTTCAGCAGTTCATCCAAGATCTAATGGAGCTTGATGGCTAGCAAGTATATATTTTGAATTCTTTTTTGAGGGTACTAGAAACTTGGATAGGCATAGCAAAGTAATAAAATATGTTTAAGTTTGTTAGGCCGCAGAGCTTTCTTGCCGAGAATTACAATCTGCAGAGAGTGATTCATTCCCATTCTCGAGCAGGGAGCCAGTCCGGAGTATATATACTCTGATACATTTGTCACATCAAAATAAGATCTCGTCCGGCAATTCAAGTGACTCACTCTTTCTTGGATCGGAGTTCCCCCCGTCTTCAGGATGATGTCTGATTCCCTAATTTCTTTGCTTCGCTGTCAAAATACTAGTAGCCTGTTAATCAGATCGGTACTATGCAGATAATCTAAAGCCTGAATAGGCAATTTTATGCAAGTTACCTTACGTCTAAGTTCTAAAATTAAGTTATCAGATCGTAAAAACACTAAGTTACTGCGCGCACATATGTACTGCTCATCACTAATTAACCTGTTAACAAAAAAAAAGTTAACCAGTTATCGTTGCTATATATTCCCCACATATTACTCGCCGGAACATGCGGCTATTTATAAGACGTTTAAACTGGAATACGATCCGAAAGAGACCCGATCGCTCAACACGATCTCCAAACATCATATATATTTATATATCTGTCTGATTGTTTATGATACTTGAACATGTTGATTGAGATTGATTAGTTCTTGTTTGAATTTAATATAAATCCATTTTATTGTTTAATTGATTCGTGATTGAAAATCAATAAAAATAAAATGACTACGAAATACGAAAATAAATATTCAGATGCCCAGGAGGATGTAGAGTTATCAACATCTTCTATTGAACTTGAACCAGATATTGAAAAAATTGAAATATTGTCTCCTGAAGAAAAAAATGCCTTGAGTCCTGAAAAAAGTGTCAAACATTTTGGCGAAAAAGATACTGAAGCGTTCCCATAGGGAGGATGGGGTTGGATGGTAGAATTAGGTGGATTTCTTATTTTAAATACTACTTATGGTATGATTAACGCCTTTGGTGAATATCAGGTCTATTATATGGCAACTTTTCCTAATACAAGGTCTAGTGTCTTATCACTGATTGGTTCATTACAACCCACGATTATTTACATGTCAGCAACCCCTGTTGTTTTCTTTACCAACATTATGGGCGTTAATTATACAATTGTCTTGGGAGGATTGATAATGGTTTTTTCATTAATGATGATGTCAATTAGTAAAGAAGTATGGCAATTTTACCTAGCCCAAGGTGTTTTGTTTAGTTTTGGTTCAGGAATTACTTTCTTTACAGCAATTAATGTTCCTCCAGAATGGTTCAAAGTAAGAAGAGGTCTTGCTCTTGGTATAATTGTTTCTGGACCATCTCTAGGTGGTGTTATATGGCCCATTGCATTTCAACATCTTGTTAAGGAAGTGGGGTTCCCTTGGGCTAATAGAATTATATTCCCTTGCCCCTTCTATTGATTTCAGCTATTCTTATGAGGGATCGTCTACCTCGTCCTAAACCAGAGGTAATGCCCAGATGGTCTGTTTTGAAGGATTATCGATTATCACTAATTGGAATTGGTGGCATCTAAGGATTTTTTGGTTTGTTCCCACCTTTACAGTATATAGTTACTTATGCACAGAGGTTACCAGCAAGTCCTAATGTTCAAGAATATATTCTTGCTATTCTTAATGCCCTTTCAATCATTGGTAGAATTGCTCCAGCTCATCTTGCTGATAAAGTTGGCCGACTTAATGTTTTGATTATATCTATGATTTTACGGGGATATTCCCCTTGATTTTTTGGTTACAAGCCAAGTCTGAAGTTTTACTGCTAATATTTGCAATATTTTGGGGGATCTCATCGGGAAGTTTCATTTCTTTATTGCCGGCAACTGTAGGTCAACTATTTGGAATTAAAGATAATGCTTCTCGTTTGGCAGTTGTGTTTCTATATTCTGTTCCTGGTTGTCTTGCTGGCTCGGCAATTGCAGGAACCTTCATTCCCACCACTGCTGATGATCTTCAAGTAGTTGATAAGTTAATTATATTTTCAGGGGTTTAATGCTGGGAGGCGCCGCTGTATTGATTGTAGCTAGATTTTGCTTTACTCGCAAGTTAATGATTTTTATTTAAAGAATTTTCTCGCCTAAAAATTGACATGTTATAGAATAGCAACTCAGTAATATCCCCTCTCCCCCCTTCAATAAAAAAGGTCCTCGGAGACATTCATTCTAGATAGAATGTTTTCAGACCCGTCTATATGTAATTGTTGGTTTAAATGCTGTGCCGCTGATCATCCGCTAAGATCGATATGACAAGAGAGTCAAGTGCAATTGAGATTGACACAGAGTCAATATTCCTAACCCTATAATTGTGATCTTGAAATGCAGATCTTTAAGATTCGCAGGATGTCATTTTTCAAGGAAAATACTATATTTGCAAGATCCTTTTGTTCCATGATTTCTTTTTGTCATAATCCTCCCAAACGCATTTCACGTGACTCAAATTTAAATTTAATTGCATGTATGTATGTACTATTATCGATCTCGGTTCCAGATTGGGATTAGGGTTAAGAAATCCGCGACGTGACTTTTTCGTGCCATCGGTCGGCCAAGTCGGTCGCTCAGTCTCTCTCTTTCATTCTCTCCCGGTTACTCTCATTTAGTCTCAGTAAATCTCAGTAAATCTCAGTAAATCTCAGTAAATCTCAGTAAATCTCAGTAAATCTCAGTAAATCTCAGTAAATCTCAGTAAATCTCAGTAAATCTCAATTGATATAGATCCGCTGGTAAAGAAGACAGAATCTGTTTAATACAATCAGTTTGTTTACAGTTCTCCCACATTAAATTAAACGGTATATAAAACCAAAAGTTTTCATTTCAATAAAGAAGCAGTGTCTGGCTTCATACAATTATCATATCACATAATTCAAGACTAACAATTAACGAGTACAATAGTCTTTTATTTAAATTAAGATTCGTTGAGATCACTTACCATCACCCCCATCCTCTAATTCGATTGATGTCTCATTCGAGATGAAATTTCAAAAAAATGTCTCCAGGGACCTCTTCGTCTAGACAACAAGCTCTATCATCCGAAAGCTACCAGCATGAACTATTAGCAGAAGTTCATGAATTTGATGCAATGTGGACAACTAATATGGCTCAAAAACATAAGACGTGGCATGATGGCAGGTTGAAATTTCATTCATTCAACAAACGTGCAGTACTCTACGATAGTAAAGGCAACTTCGTAGAAGACTCTTTCCAGCATAGAAGTGGAATCAGTGAAGGTGACGAACTCATATTTGATCGAGTTCTTGTCACCGTTGATGCTATGCGAGAGATCGTAGTAAGAGATATTGCTCCTGTTTTTAATAGGTCTACATCACGAGAGGTAAGTTTCAAGCCTCATCTACCGGAGGCATTGGTGATGTTTATAACATTGGCCTGGGACTATGTCCCTGCTGCAGAAAGCAGACGAGCATATCTAACAATCTAGAGTGAGACCTCTCGTCGCATCAACAATTATCAGGGCGCTCGTCAAACGCCTTCAAATATCACACTAGTCACTGGCGGGACTGACGGTGTACTCTCTCAAGATATAGCTATTCATGGGACTTTTGGTCTGAACTCACCAAGAATAGGACTTGGAAGCAGGGACATTCATACAAGCACTATAAACCTTCCAGCTCTCGGTCCTATTCGGCCTGGCCCATCTCTAGGATTGAAGAGGAGACGAATCGTTTCTCGTCCATCTCAAGATATACCAACATCAGCTCCACAGGAAATCCCTATTTCCCGTGTTACCTTAGATCCGTCTGTTTATTCGAACTCTCATAGCAATGATCGACGTCGAGGCGGAAGTGGTAGTTATCCCATTCAAAGAAATAAAATTTTAACGACAAGAATAACAGAAAATCAGACAAGCCAGCTGAATTATGGAATGAGAAATCATCAGGATATACGAAGTAGTGGTGAGGGTAGCTCTGTTTTCCCAACATCCGCTGATTTAGGGTCTATGACTTGTACTTCCTCTGATGATCGGTCAGCTCACCAGCATGCTCCACAACTTCTATCTGGAGTAAGGCCTGTTTATCGTCCCGTGCTGAATGAATCTGATCGGTCACTTACACCTACTAGAACTGGTTATGTTGTTGAGAATTCTTTAATAAGACTTCGAGGACGAAGACAGACGGGATATGGCAAAATTAATTCCTCCGCCCCTGTCAAACGTAATAGTAGATCACTTATTTCAATAAAACCACGTCGAATTATTGATCTAACCGACGAAGAAAGCAACAAAGACGAAACTGGCAATAACGATAACGATAACGATAATATTAATGATAATGACACCGCAAACGACAGTTTTAAAGATATCAACGGTGATAACGTTGATATAGATAAAGATAAAGATAATGCCCTCTTGTTGATAAGCCCTCGTCCACGATTAGTCTCAGCTATTAATGACCTTCGATATAAAGCCGATCAATCCCCTCCTTCAAGCATTATTTCTCTACAGCTCCAAACTGAGTTGACTCAAGATCTCGCCGAAATTGTCGAAAGAACTATTTCTTCTGATCAAGAAGAAGATGAAATTGCTGAACTGGAACAGCCCAACGACTATAGTTTTTCATGGCTTAATAATGATAATGATAGCGATAGAGATGAACAGGATGATAAGGATAATATGGACTCTCCATCTGAAACTTCGACTAAGAAGAAGAGGGTTTCTCAATCTCCTTCTGCATCAACAACATCTAGTGTAGCTTCCGAGAGTTCTCTCATTACTGAGACGACAGCTTTTACTCTAGAGGATAGCGGTCCCTGGACCAAAGAGGCTCTTCAGCTTTTCAGTTGGAGACCTCCTAATTTTAAGGAAACTTAATAATATTTGAAACTAAGAATTATGATGATATGATACTATATGTAATTATTCTATTGTTCGAATGCATTTACTAGATATTAATTAAAGTATAACCTATCTTTAACACAATCCTGTTGACTCACTCTCTGTCTACCAGAGTGATCCTGATGGGGAAAGTCCCCTACTTTTCTCCTCCTCAATTCTGACACACTCTCGGTCTACCAGAGGGATCCTGATGGGGAAGGTCCCCTACTTTTCTCCTTCTCAATTCTGACATGTTTTTATTGAGTACACGAGCCCCAGTAGCGAAGGAACTAAAAAGAAGAAATTGAATCAGCCCTTGCCCGCTCGAGAAAAGAAATGAAACAAGAGAATCATGACTTCTCAAACGTGGCGAGAGCTAGATTTTTGCAGCCCGAGCTGCTGGATGTAGTTACGTACCGAGGTGCGGTAAAGAATGCCTCCAGTGTCTGGAGCGAAGTCGCAGACCTCTAACTCTCGTTGCTCATGAGAAAATAAAAGACAAATAAAAACCGTAATCGACTGTTCTCGAGCTTGGAGGTCTGCAGCTTCTCTTCAGCTGTCGAGGCGGTTCTCAGATATCGGGTTGAAGACTATCCACTAGCATCTAGAGCGGGATGTGGATGCTTCGAGTATAAGGAGCTTCATGCCGGGCAATCCTCCTATTCTCTCGCTACTTTCGATGACCCTCTAATGGCCTTCTATTCCCAGCCGGCGGCAAATATTTGCACACTTCGTATGCGGATAGCAGCGGATTTATGGGCAAAGAGCGAGCTAAGACTTTCTGGGAATCATTTTGTACTGTACCTGATTCTGTAACTGAAGCTATTGCCGTATTCCGGCCCGAGACACTAAACGCGTACTCCTTTCTCATTTCCGTCTCAAACGGGCGGCCTGCCTGTCTACTATTAAAATTGCAGTACGTTATTTGGCTTTGTACACGTGATA
Organism: Sugiyamaella castrensis; assembly: GCA_030583505.1. NCBI lineage: Eukaryota > Fungi > Ascomycota > Dipodascomycetes > Dipodascales > Trichomonascaceae > Sugiyamaella > Sugiyamaella castrensis. The sequence continues at coordinate 62,941 of JAJMIF010000018.1, read as the reverse complement.
TGTGCAAATTAAAAGAACCCAAATTTAGAGTAAAGTGAGGACGATCTATCTTTATCTGCAATAAAGTTCATTTAGCCTAAAAAAAGAAAGGAGGGAAAAAAGTTGGCTTAACGGCTGTCAAGCGTTGGGACTAAATTCAAAGTGACTACTTACAGTAACAATTTAAATATGGAGGTCTTCTACTTAAATATCCGATTAATGAGAGTCTTTGCCTCACAGGGCAAGAGACAACGGTAGTGAGAGCCGAAAGCCAGCCTGTGGGAGGTAGGAGGAGTGCGTTAATTGCTACCAACCCACAAACTAAGGTGCCATATATGACACTATTACGCTCCATCTCATCATATTCCATTTGAAATCTATTTAGGCTTCAATTAGCTACCAACTACACATTAATATTCTACTTGGGCACCATCATTGATTACTGGTTTAGTTTTGGCAGGTCTTTTTTCCAGAACTTTTCCATTAATATTTTTTGAATCATAACAATGATATATCTATACATAGAAAAGTGCAGAAGCGCCATTTCTGTTCTCTTCTGCAAGACTTTAGGCCATCGTAACCCGAAACTTTTAACAAATCCTGAAAATTTTTCTATTGCTCTTTCAAAGTAAGTAGGGATTTTTTTTGTTTCAAGAGATTTCGATAATCTGCAACTTGTGCAGTACTCTACAGTAAGTTAAAGTTACTACTGCATATGAATTTTTTAGGTAAAATATGCAATAGCCGGAGATGACTATGATTATGATCCGCAAACCTCTTTTAATCAGGAATAAGATTGTCAATTATGCCAACACCATGTAACGTTAACTTAACCAAGATAAAAAAAGTTATTTCTGATGCGAAAATGAAGATCTATTGCGTGCTCAATAGAGATGATCCTTCAGACAAATATATCTCTTCATTGGTTTAAAACGCACTTCATAAAATTTTGGCAGCATCTTTGACTTAGATAACCGTTAGTTAACCGTGCAATCTGTTGTAGTCGCTCAACAGTAGTTATATTGTAGTATCAGACAACTTTTGAAGGTCTTCTCTTCTTCTGGCCATCTGCTTCTCTCCAAACGTATGGGGAAAATGTTACGGAGCTGTGATATGAAATTTGAATTCAAAAAAAAAAAATTATTAGGAAAGTACTATGCTCGGGGAAAAGTCGGGGAACATATTTTATTTAAATAGATGTAGATTTCTCCAGTTTGTTCGTCTCAGATTGCAGCATATAGGATCTCAAAATAATTGTGTCTAGCATACATATTCTCGAGAGGGATATAGACAGCTGCGAGATACAAACAAAATGTCGGATATTGTTGAGAACAAGCAACAACCGGCTGTGGAAGCCTATGGATTTTCTGGCTCTACAACACCGGATGAATCCTCCACGAAAGAGGAACTTGGACAAACTGTTGGAGTTTCTCAAATAAAGAATAATGATAATATTGAACTTGCTGGAGCCGACAAGGCTCTCCAGCTGTTGCAGAGTGGGGAAGAGGTTATCCTTGATGATGTTAAAAGTAAGAGATTAATAAGAAAAATTGATATAATCGTCATGCCCTTGATCTGTAGTGTTTACTTCTTACAATATCTAGACAAAATTTCCGTTTCATATGGTTCCGTCACAGGATTGTTAACATCAACCGGCCTTCATGGAGATCAATTCTCATGGGTTGCTTCGGTCTTCTATTTCGGTCAACTTTTCTTTGAATTCCCTACCTTCAGATTACTTCAATATTTCCCCTTAGCTAAATATGTTTCTGTGAACGTCATTATTTGGGGAGTTATATTAGCTTGTCTTTCTGCTTGTAAAAATTATGCTGGGCTTTTAGTATGTCGTTTTTTCCTAGGTTGTGCTGAAGCCGCTATAGTACCAGCATGGGTCGTATTCACTTCTCAATGGTACAGAAAAGAAGAACAAGCTTTCAGAGTGGGAATCTGGTTTTCAATGTGTGGCTTCGCCAATATGTTTGGAGGATTTGTCGCTTATGGAATTGCTACTCATGTTGGCGAAGATCCTCATGCTTCTTTGAAAGGTTGGCAAATTATTTTCTTATTATATGGTTTATTAACTGTAATCGTTGGTGTCTTATTTTGGTTTTTCTTACCAGATTCCCCATTGACAGCAAAATTCTTATCTATAGAAGAAAAAGCATTACTTGCTGAACGTATCCGTGAAAATCAACAAGGAATAGGAACCCAGGTTTGGAAGAAAGAACAAGTTTTGGAGGCTCTAAAGGATCCCAATACATGGTTATATGCTTTCTGGACATTTGCTGCTAATATTCCCAATTCTATTGCTACATCATTCGGAAATATTCTTGTTACTGGAATGGGTTATTCTTCTACCAGGACTCTCCTATTGGTTACTCCATTGGGTGCTTATGAAGTAGTAGTGCTTCTTACTATTACATATATAGCCAAGAAAACTGATCAAAGACTTTTCTGGTGTATTCTTGCACATATCCCTTCATTTGTAGGAGCTATTTTAATGGCCACTACTAACAAGGCTCCTGCTCTTGTAGGCTATTATCTATCAGGAGGTATCCCTATTGGTTGGACTACTCTTCTTGGATTAATGAGTACAAACGTTGCTGGAAGTACCAAAAAAGTTACTGTTACTGTTATCAATACTATAGCTTACACTGTGGGTAACATCATCTCACCACAAACATTTCAAGCTAAAGATGCTCCTCATTATATGCCAGCCAAAATTTCTATTTGTATTATTTACTTCCTGATTACAATTGATTTGATAATCATCCGGTGGGTAGCAGTGAGAGAAAATAAGAAGAGAGATAAAGAGAGAGAAGCACTTGGTGCCGATTATTCTGTGGAGAAGAATCATGAATTTTTGGATCTTACTGATCGCCAAAACAGGGAATTCAGGTATTCACTGTAAGGTTACTAAGAATCCAAGATGACATAAAATATAATGAATTGTGTCTTAAATAACTGCTTAATAAATGTTTGATTTTATGTTAGAGGAGGCAACAGAGGAGCGAAATAAATTCATATAAGATAAGAAGATAACATACAGACTATTACTTACTGATTAGGAGATCTCATGTTCTGTATTTTGGCTTAACTTAACGTTAACCTTATGTAATTGATTTCCTGCGTCTTGTTGTCAGCACATCTCCATATGCCAACTTACTAGAGGGAACACGCTCATGCCCGATATAAGCATGTTTGGTAGAATCTTTAGCGTCGGTTGTTTTTCCAGTGCCATGAAGCAAATGCTTGGGTCACCAAAGGTTCAGAAGTAGCTTGCAGGAACCATGTAGAATAGAGATCATCATGTAGAATTATGTAATACGGCCCAACAGTCCGGCTGAGGTTAGCTCACAGTAGCTCTGCTCAGCCGTGGCTAGGATTCCTAGGTACCAATTTATTATTTATTATTATTATCTACCTCAAAGCAGTAACTGCCGGACGGTTATATGCCATATCTCACTATCAAGCTGAAGAAGTTATCAAATAAAAACTCCCTAATCTTAGAATATAAATTGAATCAAAAACTTTTGACTGATAGCAATGGCCTTGAGGCTGAGTCAGACTAGAAAAAAAAAAATTTACAGAAGAAAATAAGCTTTGGCGAGGCTAGAAGCCCTAATAGGCATGCGGTAATATTGAGTTGGATTATGGCTGCATAGATCAACCCTGTAATATAGCAATTAGTAATTAACAGTACTGATTAAGGTTTTGATCGTCCCTGTGCATGCATCTAAATCACATAATTTAACCACAATTGTGGTTTGCCAACATCCATCACCTCTTATCATATATTATTTTCAATGCTATATATGGATTAAACAGTTAATTGAACAAGTTCCATCTATTCATTAAGCTCTGTGGCCAATCAGTTTTTTAATGTTCTAATGTTTAATATCAATTCTGATTCCACAGAGAACAGATCTCTCCTAGCCCCAAGCGTCCTTCGACCCAGCCAGTTATGACTAGGTTCCTGGGAAAGACAGAATGGAATTTACAACCTGAAGAATACTATCTGAAGCAAATATATTTCTCGACAAGCTGGTAAGAAAAATTGAAATAGGGCCTAATATAAAATCGCCATTGGAGAAGAAATGACCTATCATATTCAAATAACAAATATTTCTTGTGCCGATTTCAAGTTTTGAGAAGAGGAAGAGAAACTTAAAGAACTCTGCAAGCATTATTTAAGAATTATATTTGTTCTGAGAAAGCAATCCTTCTATTGAAACTACCTCGTGGGTGGGTTCATGGTATTATGGGACATAACAACTGCGATTTTTGACGAGATCGGCGCTAGCGCTTTTGGGTGCGCGGCTATTTTATGCCTTGTCATGTCCTTTACTTTGTTGATCCCGGTAGTGGAGTCTATGCTACAGAGCCCACCACATCAATTTGTTTTCGCTCTCGATGCATTTGACCGTCCCACCACGGTTGTAGAAGTCGACATAAGTCAGAATTGGAATTCCCTCATTGCAGATACAGCCTTCTAGCTGGGCAGATGGCCACGAACAAGGTTGCTTGTTGATAGAGGTCAATATGGTCGTTAAGAATGAAATGGAGAAAGCTCGCAGCCTGCGTATTCAGTTGTATACAATTGATGGTAATAAAGGTAGAGAAATAACTGTAGAGGATGGGATCATAGACGGACGATCGTTCTGGTGAGCTTGCCGGAGATGCAGATGTGGTGATTAGCCATACCTCGCTTTACCTGATTCTGGAAAAAGTAAACATTCTTATGGGTCATGCGATGATAATGATGAGGCATTTAACAAATCACAGGCGACAGTTAAACGATTGAGAGGAAGAACCTTAGGAGTTGGTTGATGCACGTAAAGCCTTTAATTCTGCTCGTGATCTGGAGAAATTGGATATTCCGAATATTGATGATCTGGCTACTGATGGCCTAAATTAGCGTCAGGTATTATCCACAAGTGTAGTAAACTCATCGAAGAATTCAATCAATTCGCATTACATGTAAGTAAACCTTCATTTGTAGGAGAATCTGTTCCACTTTTGAGGGAGGCTACTGCGTGCGTCGATGAATTGATTGTCACTACGGGTGTTGCGGTTGATGCAACTACAAATCATAATGCCACTAAATCTGGGACTGGCCTAAATAAAATTTTAGCTGACTTCGATGCAAGAAGTGCTAATCTAATGCTGGTGCTAGAGGTAACGTTACCTCACCACGCGGGAGTTTATTGAGTCTCGCGCCGAGCCCAACGTAGGGTCCTGATGTCTTTTTTTGTTTGTATTCAAAGATGACAATAGTAAGCATGTGGCCCTCGGCTGCTGAGACTGAATACAACCGACTTCGTTTTCATGTCATAACCAGAATTTGCTCATCCTCCGGCAGTTGGGTAAAGCCCATACCTTGCACCTGTCCCGCTTAAGATCAGTTAACCGTTACCTGACTCCATCTGCTCCCGGCCGCCAGACCTCCAGACCTCTTTGTTCGCTCTGCTAGGGTTCTGTCGCTGTTCGCCTTTTCGAACATCTCGTGGCCAGAGTGAGGGTCTATGAGGGTCTAGGACTATGCCTCACCCACCGGGGGCAAGTTGGGAGATCATAAAATGCCTGTCGTTAGCGATGTCGATGGCCATCTGATTTTCTCCCCACTATCTGCGTAGGCATATATCGACTCAGGCACTCTCAACAGTTAGCATTCGCGAAAGGTTCCTTGAATACTCCCGACTGCCTCTGCCGTTACAACCTCGCCATAAATTACTGTGCTCTGTGGTGCTGTGCTGCTGCACATGTGCTACTGACGTTAGTCACTTCTAACGTTAACGCTAACGTTGCATTCATGTAACGGACATGGCTCAGTAAAGCTCTTTCCTGAGTTTTCGTATAATAATATATATTAGGAGGATACGTAATATACAGTGAAGTTAGAAAAAGCAATCTAGAGCTCAAAAATAAGGTCGCTAAGGACCAAGCAATAAAATGAGAATGAGGGGAGCCCCACACGATTCGCAGCGATGCTTTGCGGAAGCTCGCATAATGTTCATCACGATTAAAACTACTGAAATACATTATTATGGTAACTATTTTAGGTAACAGTAACCTATCTGATTATTATTTTATATAATATTTTCACACACACACAAAAACCACATATTTCTGTAAAAAAAAATGCGTCCCTCATCATCATCATCATCATCCTCTACTAAATCGACTACTAGACCGCGAAGTGGAAGTAGAATGTGCTCGCTGAAAAGTTGCTTGCGAGGATGGCCGGAATGAACTCACGCTCTCTTGACGAAGTAAAGGTCTAGTTCCAACCCGGGTCGAATTCATTTCTGGAGCCAAACTCTGCCGTAACGAAAGCATTCGGTGACTACGATTTTCACGAAGGGTCGCACCCGTTATAGGACTTGTCCGATTACGTTCACTAGTTACACGTCTGTCCTCAGTATAATTAACATCGCCCAATTCCTCATCAAAGGTCAAATCATCAATTGATCGTTTGAGTAAAAATTTAATGGAATTGTACCAAATATTATGTCGCTGGCGACTAGGACATGTTAATTTGATAACTCGATCAGAAGTACGAATAACAATACTCTTATGATACAAACCTGGAGGCAGGGGGTTCAAATCTTCTACAGCATCCACACTGACAATAGCAGCCGATTTGGTCTTACCACTATGTAGACTCTCAATAGCGGGATTTTCTTTACTCCAATAAAGCGTTAAAGTATAGGGATGAATCCAGAAATATCGTTCATGACGGTTATCTGAGATTCCAGTGATGCCAATACGTCGGGTATACTTGAAAAGAAATTCACCAATTACCACCTGGGTAATATACGGGATCATGTTGCGTTCATTTAATGAAGCTTGGCTGGCAATGGTAGCCTGGCTTAAGTTGAACAATCCATGGGCAGTATGGCTAGCTGGAGATAGATGAACTCCATTACCATTGACCACTCCACCAACAACTCCAGTAGAATTTCCTGAACTAACTCTCTTAGTTATACCGGCAGCTGGTAATAGTCGGTCTTCTTTCAGCTCTTCTGGAGCACGCTCCTCGACGGCAGGTAGAGTTGGAACTGAAGGTCTACTCACGCCAGTAATAGTTGTATCCTCCACTTCATTGGGCTTTTCCGAGCCAGTATCATCCAATACAGCAGACTGCATGTTGAAACGAGAACTTCTGTTGATAACGGTTATTGGTGACCCACGAGCTTCTCGTAAAGTGGCCGCCTCCTTTGATCTGAGATTTTCTAACTCGGAAATATCAATCACAGCCAGACCGAATTTTCCTGCATTGGCTTTAATCAATTCCAGAGATAACTGTGGGGAAGGAGCAGACGCACCACTAGAACTATTTCTTAGTTGAGATAATTCAGCCGCTGGTAAAACAGCATATCCAAGATCCGTGGCAGCTCTTTCAAGATCCTCCTTGCTGGAAGGAGGAGCTGCTGTCATTATCTCCGCATATTCATCAGAATCTAAAAGTACCTTGCCTCTACTTCTGGCCTCATTCTCCAAGTCTGGTGACGATATGACCTTGGGCTGCGCTTTGGAAACTAAATCTCTATATTCAGCATCAGAAATAGTCCTTAGACCGAGACCACTAGCATGTTTTTCAACATCAGTGGAAGAAAACACAGGAGTTTTGAGTCTATTATATTCAGCAGCAGGAATTGCCACAAACCCGACCTTTTGCGCATGAGATTGGAGTTCATCCGCAGACCATGAAACAGATTCCTCTTGTTCTTTGTTGTCTCGATTAAAAAGTTCATTATAAACGCTAGCAGGTAAAGTTACGAGACCATTCTTCTCCGCATGATGCTCAATTTCATCGGCTGTGGGTTCTCTAGGTTTCTGTAACTGAGACAATTCAGCTTGCGGCAATGCTACCAGACCATGCTTTTCAGCATGTTCTTTGACTTCCTCTGTACTAAGCTCTTTAGGTTGTTGTAGCTTCTCAAAGGCCTCTTGTGACACTGCAACTAGACCATGCTTTTGAGCTATTTCTTGAACCTGTGTGGCATCGAGTTCCGTTGGCTGCTGTTCTTGTCGAAGCTGAGAAAATTCAGATTCTGGCAAGGTAACCAAACCATGCTTGTGAGCATATTCTTGTATTTCCTGAGGACTCAATTCCCTAGCCGGCTGCAGTCGTAACTGTGATAACTCTGCCTGTGGTAACACCGCAAGCCCGTACTTCTCGCCCTGATCTGTAAATTCCTGAGCACTCAATTCCTTTGGAGGAGGAACCGACTGCTGCTGTTGCAGCTTCTGCAATTCAGCCTCCGGAAATGCCACCAAGCCAAACTCGGCAGCCCTAGCATGAATATCATCGGCAGTAATTGATGAAAGCGCCACTGGCTTTTCCATTGCATTCGGTTCCTCGGAGATGAGTTGATTTTTGTATAAATGTTCAAGTTCCCCAGCTCCAATGGCCACCATACCCAATTCAGAAACCTTAGCTTGTATGTCTTCTGGCGTAAATACCGCTTCGGCAGCTTTCTTCTTCAAGTCTGTATACTCCTCGGCCGGAATAACCACAGTATTTTTATCATAAACTTCCTTGGATATCTCCTTAACAGAGGGATGCGACGTGGGAGCACTTATCTCTTCTTCAGCGGCACCAACTACCTTCAATCCCAATTTGTGAGCCAAGGCAGTAAGATCCTCCTCGGTTGGACTCTCAGCAATACGACGTAACGAAGCTAAATATTCTGCTGGAACAGCCTTCATATCCAAATCACTTGCAGACGACAATTCCAACGCGTAATTGTCAGTCGAGCTGACGACACGAGAATGTACTGGAGTCGATGGACTAGATTGCTGGCCTTTATCGGTTGAACTGACACCATCTAACGAATTTGAGCTGGAATCGCGAGTATGACCACGTTTGAGTAACGATTTATACTCATCAACAGTTATTGCAGTAAGTCCAAAAGTCTTGGCTGTACGAATGATATCACCCTTAGTTGGTTCATATACGCCTTGATTACTAAGAAGACGCTTATATTCTTCATTAGACACAGGGACATATCCAAGCGATTTAATTGATTCTGCAACTTTATCACTCTGCTTATCCTTGGTAGATTGTTTAATAATATCCTCAAAGTGATCACGTCTGGCGGCAACGGAACGAAGGTGGAGATCCTTGGTGGACTGGGTTCCAGCAGCAATAGCATCGGCACTTTTATCAAATTTATCAGCTTTTTCACTGAGTGTCCCATAACTTTCTTTTGGTATCGCAACAAGATTAAGTTTCTTTGCCCACAGTTCAATGTCAGTTTTCGATGGATGACTGACTCGCTCTTGAAGTTGTTCTAGTTCAACAGCAACCAATGTAGCTAGACCTAATCTCTTAGCAAACTTGGTGACAGTAGCTTCATCGGGCATACTAGCGTTCTTCTCCAACTCTTCATAAACTTCCTTATCAACAACGACCATATTCTTGGACTCGCCCTCTAATTTGAGTTCGTCGATTGTAGGACTATTCACTCTACGTTGTAACTCTTCTAACTCCTGTGCAGGGATGACAGTACGACCATACGCAGATGATGCAGCAACAGAAAGTTCCTCAATGGTTGGGTTGTTAACCCGTCTTTGAAGCTGTTGTATTTCTTCTTCAGGCAGGATACCAAGACCCAGTTTATGGGCAAATTGCACTACTTCATCCTTATTAGGCTGCTGCGACTTACGATACAATTCTTCTAAACTGCCAATAGAAATAGCCGCCAAACCAAGTTGCACAGCAGCTGACTCCAGTTCTGCTTTGGACGGAGTGTTAGCCTTACGTTTGAAGTTTTCGAGATCGTTCAATGGTAAGACGGTAAGACCTTGATCTGCAGCTACAGACTCCAATTCTGACCTGGATGGGTTAATTACCTTACGTCGTATATCCTCCAATTCTTTGGAGTCGATAACGGACATATCCTGCTTAGATGCAAATTCACGCAGTTCATCTGCAGAAGGAGGCGTTGATAACTTGTTATTCATCTCTGCAAGTTCATTGGAGCCTATAACAGACAAGCCGTATTTATTCGCACCGACCTCCTCCAATTTCTCTCTAGACGGCTCCTCTGCATCTTTCTTAAGCTGCTCGAGATACTCAGATGGAACACTAGAGAGGCCTTGAGCACTAGCCAAATCAATCAATTCTTCCTTGGTAGGGTTGAACTCCTTAGGGCGAGATGATAATTCATCAAATTCTTCCTTTGCAATAGATACAGTACCATATTGTGAGCTGAGCTTGGCCACTAAGTCATCCTTCGAAGGCTCCATAGAAAGCGATTCGTACTCCGAATTTGGCAAGGTGACTAATCCAAATTCTTGAGCCTTTTGCTCAACGTCTTTCTGTGAAGGATGGATCAAAGCTGAGTAACTCTCTTGGTCTAAAGCAATGGTTGGCTTCGTTATATCAGGCGTAGACTCCCCATTAGGGGACTTTAACAACTCAGATTTCACAACTAATAATCCCTTGTTAGCAGCATGTGTTCTGATAGAATCCTCTGATGGGCTTCTCAAGGATTCTAGTTCAGTTGCAGCTAGTGTACTCAAACCAAGACCAGCAGCAGCAGATTCAATGAACTTTTTATCTATTGGTTGATTAGCAGCATCACTCATTGTTTCATACTGTTCTGAAGTCAGCACAACCATGCCATATTCACGAGCAACAGCAGCTGCCTCTTCCTCGGTTGGTTTCCTTGTAAGATCTTCATATCTGGCAGATGGCACAACCACCAAGCTAAGTCTTTGAGCATGTTGATAAACTTCAGATTCAGAGGGCGTATTGGCAGAAGCAAGTAGTTTCTGATGTTCTTGATCGGGAATTACCACATGGGAATGTAAGGCCCTTGCAGATTCTTGTAATTCCTCAACTGATGGGTTGTTCGCCTTACGGACTAGCTCAGAGTGGGATTGATTATCCAGAACAACTGCATTATATTTCTCAGCAGCCTTGGATTTGAGTTCTTCAAGTGTAGGGGTATCAGCTTTGCGAACGAGTTCTTCGTGGGTAGCTTTATCTAGCAGAACTGAGCCATCAAATGAGGAAGATGCTTTGAAAGCAAGCTCTTCTATAGTTGGATTATTGAGTTGTCTCAGGAGCTCTTGATGGTCGACAGCAGCTAAAGTTACAAGACCAATATCTGCAGCTTTGCTTTTAATACGTTCAGGCCCAGGCTGATTGGCATTTGTATTGAGTTCCTGGAAAGCGGACTCCGATAAGACTTTCAAGTCCAAACTTTTAGCTTTTTCAGTAACATGAGCCTCGTCGGGGGTATTTGCTAAAGACACCAAATTGTCATATTCATCCTTATCGACTACTAAAGCATGGTGGTGCTTCTCAGCCTGTTCTTCCAAATAGGATCGCGGTGGTTGTTGGGCCAGATTTTGCAATTGCCGGAATTCGCTTTGTGGAATGACAGTCAATCCAAGATGTTCAGCTCGGGCTGTAAGTTCATCGGGAGTGGGATTCTTCGCCTCACGTTGTAGATCACGATAGGCTACTGCGTCTATAACAGTGAGACCTAGAGGAGAAGCCCAATTGATGAGATCGTCATTTGTAGGATGGAGAAGCTTATGATGCTCTTCAGTTGGTACCAAAACCATGCTAAGCCTAGAGGCATGTCGCTCAACTTCATCGAAACCAGGCTCATCCCGCGAGCGAAGTAAATCGGAATAATCACTTGACAGAATGGCTTTATAACCTAGGAGTTCAGCCTCTTCGGTAAGTTCATCTATAGTAGGTGGGGCAACCAATTTCTCATACTCATTAGAAGAAATAACCTTGTAACCCAGATTTCCGGCACTATTAGTGATTTCATCTAGAGTAGGTGAGGCAATAAGCTTTTCATATTCAGAAGAAGGAACAACATTGTAACCCAGACCTTCAGCATTCTCAGTGATTTCCTCTAATGTAGGCGAGGCAATAAACTTCTCATGCTCTGAACTAGGAATAGCTACAAGCTCGTGAACCTTTGCTGTATCAAGAATATACTGCTTTGACGCAGTGGTTGTTTTCAGATCATCAAATTGTCCAACTGGCAACAATTCATAGCCCAATTGGCCAGCCGAGGCATCTAAGTGGTCTTTAGAGGGATTATCAAGGAGATTTACCTTTGACACCAAAAGTTCATAATCCTCTACGGGAACAATCACTAGTCCATGGTCAGCAGCATGACGTTCGATATCATCAATTGATAAAAATTCAGTAGCTAAGTTGTGATCGTTGCTTGTAGTACTTTTAATAGGTGTACCATCATTGAAACTTCGGCTGTCATCAGAAACACCAGTAGAAAATGGGCTTGACCTAAGAGTATGGGTGCTTCTACGATTTTTAAACGAACGACGGCGAGATGACCGCAAACTGGCCCCTTCAATAATAGACTCATTATCAGAATCACTAGCAGTGGAAGCAGCTGCACCTTGTCTACTTCTGAAAAAGGTAGGAATACCGCCAGAAATTCCACCAGCAATAACACCACTGGAGCTGGGTTTAGAAATAATCGCACCACCAGAGTCCTCAGTCTCGGTATTTTCACCCGAGGAACCGTCTTCATCCATGGTTTCTTGTCCGGTTTGATATAAATCGTCCTCAGTGGCAGCGTCAACACCAGTTCCTTCATCATCTTCTTGAGCAGTTTCAAAAGCAGACTCAAAGACATCACTTTCACCACTACTGGTAGCATTCCCTCTACCCCGTGATAATGGAGTAGAAATTGCACCAATAGCACCGCCCACATCCTCCCAACCTTCAGATTTACCTATAACTTCATCTTCACCTGTTTCATCATCAATAATACTAGTGCGCACTTTGCCAGTAACTAGTGACGTCGTTGACCGAGCACTTCCTGACGCAGCACCACCGAGGAATTTTGACCGTTTGGTTTTTAAAGTACTTGTTGCTCTTACTTTTTGTAATTCCGTTTGGGCATCAGACAGAAGCTTTCGTAATTCGAGTTTTTCTGCCTTTTCCTTAGAAAAAGCCCTTTGCCAATTGGCGACCATTTTATGAGCATGACTAAGAGATGACTTCATGGTTTCACCTTCGAGACCAGACAAATGTGATATATTTTTAATAGGTGACTCAGGGCCATCATTACCATCATCAGCATTGACATTAAATCCTTCCATATCATCAGAAAAACCATCACTATCCTCATCACCCTCGTTGCCATTGAATGAACCACTACCTAAGGGGTAATTTGCGGAAATGCTTGATCTTGATGTCAATTCTTGAGTGAGATCAGTTATTTTCTTACTAAGAGATTGATTTTCTTTTTCAAGTTCACCATGATCTCTTTTACGGGTATTGAGCTCTGATTCGAACCGACCTTTCAGAGTTTCAATTTCAGTCTTTAAATCAGCTTCGCGAGTCTTAAGAAATTCAATTAACTCCAATTGAGAACTTTTGGAGTCTTTTAATTTTCCAGTTTCCGATGTCATTTTCGACATAGCATCATCGGATTTGGAGATTTTCTCTTCAGCATCTCTTAATCGAATCTCCAAATTCCAATTTTCTTCTCTAAATCGTTCTAAAAAGTTAGCAGATGTGATGCTAGAGCCAAAGCTAACCAATCCACCGTAAGTGGGCAAGACTATTTTGAGCTGAACGAGCTAAGGGTCAGGATCAGATTGGCACCACGAGTTACGGGTATGGGCATCGGCTCGGAATCCCTCATAACTCGAGATCTTTATATATTTACCTTCAGACTCAGAGATGGCATGTAACTTTGATTCCAGCGTAGACGATCTTCTGCGAAATTCATCCTGTTCAGCCAATTGATCTTTGAGCAATTTATCCTTTTCAGCAAGGGCCGCATGTAATCGTCGACATTCACTTAGTAAACTTTCACTAATATCAGTTGCAAATTGTACATCATTGGCTCGAGTATTGGCACCGTTATTTATTGACTTTTGTTTTCGAGAATGCTTTTTTGGTGACAAGAAACCTCCTCCTGAAGATAATATTTCGTTCTATAGAAAAATTTTGGTTAGCAAATATGTTTGTCTCTAATCCAAAATCTTTCGTTAAACTTACCGACTCAGGATGTACCTTGGTAAGAACATCACCCTTTTGTAGAACATCATCATGTTCACGGATAAGACTGTCTAGTTTGGTTCGTAGATGTTGCGAACCTCCTCCTAAACTAGCAATTTGCGAGGTTGAATCGTTTCCATTATTATTGTCCCTCGTTGATGATATAAACGAAGATAGCTCAGATTCGACATCACTTAGTTTTTGGTTGACAGGATCAGCTTTGCCTATCCTATCTCGTATGAACTTAAGATGCTCATTGAGAGATACGTTTTCTTCCGCCATGGCGGGCTAAGGAATGTGTTAGCAAACCCCAGCTGAAGGAACTGTCGAGCGAGACTTACCAAAAGCTATATTTTCAGATTATGATATTCAGGTCCAAATCTGTAAATCTAAATTGAGTTAGAAACAATAATAATGTAGAGGAAAAATCCAGCAAAAAAAGGTGAATTGACTACTGGGCTTGTATGGTGTTTTAGTATATGATATGATAAATGAGATATGTAATGATTATTACGAGAACGGAGGAGTACAAAAAAAAGAACTGACAGGTGATATTGACTCGTACCAAATGATTTTGTCACCCATGAGCTATGACGACACCTCAGATGAACACCATAACCACAATCACAATCACAATCACAATCACAATCACAATCACAATCACAATCACCGCCATCATCATCATCATCATCATCATCATCATCATCATTATCATCATCACCATCATCAACATCAACATCAACATCAACATCAACATCAACATCAACATCAACATCAACATCAACATCAACATCAACATCAACATCAACATCAACACCATTGCTACTACCATTACCACCTCACCATTACTACCCCAGTGATGACCACTATCATCATCATCATTGCTTATCTTTATCAACAATTATTAAAACATGAAATCACATGCACAAACAACCATCAGTCAGTCATCGAGCACATACATTCCACTCCTTCATCCCCTACCTTCTAATTACTTACATTCAGATTACTCTCACTAGCTCAATAAAAAAAAAATTATCGTCCGCTCGTGTCGAAGTTTCGATTCAATGTCCCTTTTTTGTTCAAGTTCTTTTAGTCTGCTCGTCTGTTCAATCGATCAATAAACGATGTCCGTTTGGAGGGGGAAAATTGCGTGTTTATTTCTGGGAAATGAAAAATGTCTTGAGGTAGGGTTTTTTAGTCGTTTGATTTGTGAAAGGAAGCGAGAAGAGTGCGGAGTGAGTTGAAGGTGAAATCAAGATCTAGAGAGTGAAAAGTGTTGGCCTACTGTAAGCAGTTAAAGGGTAAAAGGGTTTGTTTCGACCGTTGCGCGTTTGTTTTGATAAGGGGGAAGGGATAGAGTGAGAGAGGGGATGACGGGTTGTGTTGCTCCTAAAGAAGGTTTGGGTTGGTCTGCATTGCATCAGCTCGTACAGGACAAACAGTCCAGCTAACGTTAACCTTAACGTTAACTGGTTAACAGTTAAGTTATGCGTGTTTGAACACTGCTGCCGGCAATTGGTTTTTCAGGATTAGACGAAAGATAATGCAAGAACAATCCGATTGATTGACTTACTACTTGTGGGACGGCTACGGACTCCGAGAAAAGACCGTATGTTGTGCCTCTGGCGGCTGGGACCACGCCCCAGACCGTTAAGCTCACTTCCGAGTCCTAAGTAGATTATAATTGTTGTGTAGCAAGCTTTACTAGCTATAGCTGGTAGATCTGCCCCACGTTATGCCCTGTCTCAGTATGACACCTCTTTAAGGAAATGAAGAACTTAAAAATTTCAAATGCCGGTGTGTACTACTGTATCTTTCTATCTTTAAAAAAAAGGTTAACTTACTTATCTTAACATTATACTCAATAACATATTCTTAACTTCGAGGTTTTATGTGCTAATAAATGAATTGATAACGTTAAAACGCGTGATTCTGATTTAACTAAATTAATTACCGGACGGCCCTGTGGACGGTACAGGTCACGGTAGGAGGTCAAACAGGAGCTAGTGATGGCATCGGCATGACATATGAAGGTGTGATAACGACCAGACGGTAAAAAGCACTCGTCCTGAATACAAATACGTATGTGGGTTTTTGGTGCTTTCCCTCATTGGTATTATTGTAAAACGTCTTAATAGTGAATGCCGATATAAGAATAAATATTTTAAAAAAAATACTAAATTAATTAATTAATACGATTTGTATGTCACACCACGTAAATTTATGCGATCAAAGTCATTCTTTGGCTCGACTCATCTTAGATCGATTCAATCACCCCACTATAGATAATACCCCACACAGTCCAACCTCTGCTGGACAAATGCGAGCCAACTTCGAGAGAGTAAGACGTGAGCTGCAATATAACTGGATGCACCACCACCACTGATAACATATCATAATAAAAGTACCTTTAATTGTATCAGACGTCATTATTTAGATATATCTGAATATAATTTATTGGTGGAATTTTCTACTACAGAGATCATGATATATACTTAGGGGCTACTGTAGTATTTTGACTCTCTTTTATTTCGTGTCCGAGGGTCCATGATACAGGGTGCCTTATTAATTACGCGTACGTATACGTACTTATATCCGTTGAAAGCCAGCTAACTAACAATTATAAATCAATTGGCTAGTCAGTGAAGTTAAGTCCATTACCCCTGGATCACAGATCTCGAGAAAAAACGGAGATAATGTATCCTAGGCAACCGATTTATTTTATCGGATTTAGTTAACGCTTACAAAATTTGGAGGTCTTACAATAGCGTTGCTGCATGTGTCGTTGCTCTTTGAAAATCTTTCCGAAATTACGTTAGCCTTACATGCATATGATTAACCGAAATAGCATAGCTAGCTACTAGGAGCATTGAGACTGCCAGAGTTAGTACAAATCATTCTGATTGGTGCGTTATGTTTGTGATAATGTTTTCTGTTCTTCTTCTTTTCTCTTTAGTCGTCTTCTATTCTATTGACATTGGCTATATAGCTATCTAGAACGTCTAGCTATTCTGATATCTATCTATTCTGATATCTATATCTATCTCTATTATTGTATCCCCTAAGTTATCGTTTACTTCTTGCTCTATTTTCCTAACCTTTGGTTTGTTTTATATACCAGTTGTATATACTAGCTCTAAATAATCAAGACCCTAACTTTGTAAACTTCCGACATAGAGAGGAACGTTAGTTGAGCCGGTTTAATTTTTCTTGCAAGGGAACTCACAGTAGTTTATAAATCTCCGGTGGGTTAGATCTTGCTAGATAATTCAAGACGAAGGCGACTTAGGCGAGCGTTAAAGTTGTTCTTGATATAAATCATGGAGGCTGATCATCAGCTCGAAACACAGTGATTTCAATTCATGAGGGCCACCCTTTCATCTGCCTCCGGCAGCCGGGCAGCATCGCTCTAAAGGTTCAAAAAGGGCAGTACAGAAATAGGGGTCAAACCAGTAGCTCTTCCGCAGAGGCAGAACGCCCCCTCCAGCTATATATAAAATAAAATAAAACAAAATAAAATACAAGTGCGATAGCTATTTGTATTATCCTGTTATGTTGGTATATCGACCTTACCGGGGCGGAGAGAATCGCTGCCACTGGAGCCAAGTGCATTGCTAAGGACCTGAAAGGACGGAGACGGTACAGATAGAAAGCAAATGGGAGATTTCTGAGACGGAAGTGGATTTTATAATAGCAATTTCGAACACAAAATGAACGAATTAATCACTACAATGTACAGAAGAACTTTACACTTCTTCTTGACCGCCATTACGGCGGTCGAGGAAAAGAAAAATAAAAGAGAAGAAAAGAAAAACAAAAAAAAGTTGTTGGGGCTCAGGCACGGATAGCCGAGCTCTAGCTAACGACAGGTCAACTGCCACATAGTTAACGTTGGTCAAAAGCGCTACTTGATATATGTTAGGCCGAGATTTGCCCACTAAGTTTAGGACTGTTTATACATGGCTTGGGGGTACAACCAGTATATCTCTTCCCCCAAACGTAGGCCGGTCCAGTGCTTTGGAAGGCTAAATACTGCCTAAGACAGGGTTACAAGCTCGGGATCTAGTGTTTTACCTCTGGTTTCACTCGGGTTCTGTCACCGATGGGGCGATTCTCGAGCATAGTGACACCCCAGCCGTAGGAGGTAGAGAAGGGGCAACACCCGGACCTCTGCCTCTGGCAGTCGAGCGATGTGTTTAGGATTGCAGTAAAATAAGATCGTAGACTATCTGAATTCGAAAACTCCTCGGGCCAACCAATGTGTGTCATTGAGTGATATCATTTCATTAGTTTTATAAGCTCATTCTATATATGCATTTACAGAGTAAGAACAATTTTCATCGATTTATACAGGGAGGAAGTTGGTTCCCTTAGTCACGAGTATGTTCTTCTTCTGGTTGATCAGCATCTGGTAATTCTATATCTTGATTCCTTTCATGATCTTCATGATCTTCTTGTTCAACTTGCTCGACTTGCTCAGATTGTTGTTCTTCTCCTTCTGCTAATGACTCCTCATCCAGAAGTTTATGTAATTTATCAGAAATTAAATTATCTTCAACAGTTAAACTACTAATTTCTTCACCAGGATCCACTGGCGATTGCATCCAAAATATAAAATTTTGACCCGAACTTCGAAATTTTAAAGCATATACTCGACCAGATGTGCATTCTTTAACATGAACCCATTGCGCATCACCAGGAAATAATAATAATTCATCACGACCTTCTGGACCAGCTACTGTTTTATGAGATCCACGAGGTTCCCAAACAAATGAAAATAACATTGGATCATCAGGATTCTTAGCAACTTTAATTAAACCTTGACCACGTTTTGGAGTAGCTTGTTTTGTTTCTTCATTGAACTCAACTCTACCAGCTTTAAATGATAGAAGGAATGGTTCTGCTGATGACATGTTTTATGGTTGAATAGACGATAAGTTGGAGATATGTATCAATCGGATTAAATCAGTTAAATTAGAGTTCCTTTTATTCTCTATTGTGTGGCAATATGATGAATAAGATGATGATGATGGAAGGTGAGGAAGAGATGAAATAGTATCAAGAGATACCGCCGAATACTACTACTACATGCATATAAAGTATTTTTATAATGAGGTTTCTAACTTGTCGCGACACGCGGAGAGGTGTGATAGCATCGGTATATGGAGGTGTGCTGGTGACATGACTAACATGACGCCGGTTCGATTTCCGAGCGACGGAAGGACAGTAGGCACTTGTCCTGAATACAAATGGATGTGGGTTTGGTTCTTTCCCTCATGGATATTATTATTGTAAAAAACATCTTAATAGAGTATACTGATACAAGAAGAAAAAAAAATAAAAAAAAATAAAAAAATAAAAAAATAAAAAAAAAAATACGGCTTGCAGTAAAGTTATACAGAAGCTCATAAGTATAAAATTAATCTCCAGCTATTAATCAGTTATTACTGTCAGAGGTTCGGAATCAAGATCGTTCTAATCCAGCGTGCCGCCTCAAAGACTGCCGTCTCTCGATTCCCATGGTTAAACACAAAAGTCAAAAATAGCCACTTATCGTAATTCTACTGTTGTGGTCGTACAATTGCTGCTAACCGGTCAACACAGTATTCAGTCTAGGACTAATAGCAACTGACTAGCTAAAAGGTAGTGAACCTCGCGAATAGCACAAGGCGGTATTCCTTTTGTATTTCATAACTAAGATAGAGAACTAGAACAATAATAAGAATAAGAGACTAACACAAATAGTACATATAGACTTGCCACAGGGCAAGGGTATTGAAGAAGATGTAGGTGGTCTACTACGGTTTCTATATCCACAATAACTGGTTGTTATTGTTTATTTCAATTTACTGTACGTTGTTCTATAACTCGTTGTTCTTGAGTCAGCTCTTTAGGTGCTCTGTTCTTCTGTTCTTAGCTTTTGTTTCTTCTTAAAAGCTTTGTGAATTGTATTCGATTAATTGCAGTAACAGTGGGTGATAACAACAGAGTGATTTATATCATGGCTTCTTCAGCAGTATCTTCGTTTCCTCCAACTCATATTAAGGAAACAGTTAACAAGATTGCCGCAATTCTGAATAGTCGGAAAGAGACATTGGCTATTTCGGAAAGTGTATGTAGTAGCAGTAGTTGTGGTGTTTTGCGAACTCAGTGAGAGAATGGGCCTGTAATCCTCTTCCCTCAATTACCTCTATCTGGGGCTCACCCGATGCCCGGTGGCTGACTTCGCTGGAGCTCTCTCATCTTCTGCCGGGCCTAGCGATAGAATGGAGTATGGGGAGGCGGAAGAGGGCCCTAAGTCTCGATATTCTCCACTCGAGCAGAGCGAGAGCTAGGGGTCTGGCCCAGCCGCGGGAGGCAGAGTAGGGCAACGCTCACTAACATGATCCGATAGGCTTGTGGTGGTCTTATTTCTTCATACTTTGTGTCTGTTCCAGGTGCATCTTCATATTTTCTTGGTGGAACCTTAACTTATGCGCTGAAATCACGATTAAAGCTTAGTGGCTGGTCTGAAGAAGATATAGCATCATATACTGGACCATCAGAAGATGTTGCCTTGAGATTGGCACGTAATCTTAAACTTGAATTAGGAAGTACTTATGCTTTATCAGAAACTGGATGGGCTGGTCCTTCTGTAGGGACCGATAATACAGGATTAGTAGGTTCAGTTTTTTTTGGAATTGCTAGTCCTAATAAACAAGTTTCTATTAGTAAATCGACGAATATTAATGATCGAAGCGAGAATATGTCTGAATTTGCTCGACTTGGTTTGGAATTTGTTTTGGAATTTCTTGAAAATGAGTTATGAAAATATATATAATCTGAAAACGTTTTTATACTTTTACTTGGGAGAGGGTACGATCTTGTGATTGCCTCCGGCTGCTTGAGGCGTCCTCCTAGAACACTTGCCGCCTTGTTTCACGACTTGTACTGTTCCCCCTGGATGTATCCTCTGAGTACAATTGCCTTTGTGGCCTAAGCACTGCCACAGCCACCTATTCTTCTCTCGATTCTCCCCAGACAAGAGGCCTTGGCGTCTCCAGACTCCATTTTATTTAAACTTTCCTTGTCAAACTTTCCTTAATTTGCTTACAATGGAACAGATCTTCTTTCTTGGAGTTTCCAGATATGGAAAAGAGAGCCAATTATATCCTGTCCGATCTTCAGCTTTTATATTCTCCTTTTATTTTATTGTTATATAGTAGATGATTGTCTTGATTGATTGATATAATGTCTGGTGCAGAAGAAAAATCAGTATCATCTCTTCTTGGGAATCTCGAGTCTTCTGGTTCTACCGACTTCAATCAAGGATGGACGCCTTTGCCCAGAATTGGAAGAGGTGTGGCCCTTGGAAACTTTCACCCAATTGCTCCAACTGCTAATACCGGTAACTTGAACCTAGGCGACCTTGTATACATATTCGAACTGGACACAACTGCAAAATGGTTTAGAGGGTATATTGTGTCTCTACCACTGGCTCAATCTGCACTTCATATTATTTACAAAGATTCTACCCATAACAAGAACGACATCAATGATGAAACATTATCTCCTACAAGTAAACCTTATCGTGAAAAGTCCAATAATCAACCTCTTAAGCCTAATATTTCTTTAGGGGTATTCCCTGCCGGACTGATAGCTATAAAGGAATATTTCGACTTTGCTTCACAATTTCTGCGTTTACATAGGTGGACACCAGTTTCGAATAATGCTCCTACTACTGCTCCTGTTCCTTCTGTTGGATATCAAAAAGTAACTGGATCTTTGGATTCTTCAAGAAATTCTTCAACCTCAAGTATAAAATTGAAACATAACAAACTGCCTCCTCCCTCTTTACCTCATCTGCGACTGGAATTTAAAACTTTAACTGTTCAATCGGAGCCATTGGTTGATGATATTGCTTCGGTATTAGGTCAATGGTTTAATTCCTATGTTTATCAATATTTTCTTCGAGGAAATATGCGTATAGTTATCACAATTACAGATGCTTTGAAGGAATTAGATCGTCTCAGAAAAAAATTAAGTTTTGGTTTACTTACTTCTTCTGAAAGAGTCGTTGCTCGCAAAAAATCCATTTGGCAAATATGTCGAATCTCGAAGTTTCTTAATCTGGGAATAGTCGTTCGAATTCCAACCACCGGTGATTTGTCTTCTGGTCGTGGTTTCTCACTTCGTATGGCACAGGAACAGTTGCTACTTGCCTTGGCTCCTAATTATCCCCTTAATGATTTTCCTTCTTCCAACTCTTCAAATCAAAAGATTTCTCCTTCATTTCCTAAACATATTATGGTCAATTTTGTCTCTGTTGAGAATGATACTACTCATAATGATATCTTCGATAATGTCTTCTCTGTTGAAGGTATGCTCACCGTCTTTTTGTATCTACGGACGAAAACTAACCGAATCACTGAATCTTTTAAGATCAAAGTAAATCTTGAAACAGTATTAACGAGTCTTTCTACTGTTGTGTTTTGTGATGTTCCATTAAGAATCGTAGAGAACGATATTTACCTCGTGGCCGAGCTCTATGAAGAACTCCAGATGATGGGTGAATTAGGTCGAAAGGGTTTGAGTTGTCGGAGAGGATTAGCTGCTGGTGTTACTGATATCACTCGATTATTCAAATCTTCTGAAAACAGTGAAACACCTTTTAAAATCAGAATGTATAGCAGTTGGATGGAGGATGGACCAAGTCAAGAAGATAAAGGTTGGGGGGAGCTTGTCACGCGTATAATTTCTGGCAATCCGATCGGCGTGTATGTAAATCATGTACCGAAGGAATTTTTTGAAAGTAATTTTCTGAATGGGGTGGAGTGGTCCAATCGCTTTTAAAGTTTTTGTTAACTAACAAATACAGGGTCTCTACTCCATTTGTCAAAGAAGTGGTTTGCCTAGTTCATAGCTTCCAAGCTGCTTCTTTCCATGATATCAATCTCGATAATGCTATCGATAACCGTGCTCTAGAAAGAGCTAGGAGTCTTTTTGTAGCGTACAATAGTGAACCGCGAGACGACCTCTACCTGACGTTTGGTATATTGTCAATCTCTTTTGCCACACCTGGGGTCAATCTTGATTGCTATTTCTCAATTATAATCTCGTCACCAGACCAAAAGCATTCTTTCTCATCTGCATCTAACGATAACCCAGGTCAAACTTGGTGCTCAATTTCTGTGAAAAATGGAGAATCTGTAGGCGAAATGATTCGCGTCAGTAACATTTGCCGTGATGATGTTTTGAATTTAGATCTATATGCAAGGAATAGGTTTGTTGCTCGACACACAATTTCTCTTTGGGAAGGACCAAGCATGTCATCTGGGGTATGTCAATTTACTTTCGACGTTAAGGGATCTACTGTGACCCAATCGATCACACTGGAATACGTTGGCAACAGTTATAATATTGATAGTTCGGTGGACAGTATTCTGAATTGGCTTTCAGTATGTCAACGTGTGGAGAGCTCTGAGGAACTTCTGAGAGCTATTGATAATATTCCAAATTTCAACCAAGTTGATATTATGAAGGTATGTTGCTTTCTCTCTTTAATCGGCTGTTAGATAAGTGCTAACTTTAATTTCTCTCTTTTAGCATACTTATAACATTGTTAATTGCTTACTTAAAATATTGGTCTTCTTTTTAAAAAATAGTCAAGAATCGGTTAATGCCACTGTTTTTCGGGGACTTATCAATATTTTATCCAAATTGTCAAATGATGACCCAGATATCCAATGTCAGGAAAAGACATATATAGACAAATTTAATATAGGAGGTATATCGGAATTGATTCTTTCACAGATAGAGCAAGTTATTCTACGAGAGAATTTAACCGGAAGTCAGCTACTAATTGATATGGTTAAATTCAGTCCGTTTTTGTCTAGAATTATAACAGCGTCCGCCATGATTGACAAACAGTTGGATTTCGAAGAGTACAATAATATGCGCTCAGCGGTTCGCCCACTCATTGGTCGAATCACTGAGGCTATAAAACAAATCATTATGAGGACGGATGCAAGTATTCTGACGACTCAGGTTAATATGGTGTCTAATTTATATCTTTTTTATCAAAATCTGATACCATTGATATCATCCGATGAAAGTGTAAAATCCCTTATTGAAATAGCCGATTCCATCCCAGAAGTTAATTATATACTCAATGATGAACGATTGCTGCTCCTTAAGACTCTCTCCAGTTCATGGATATATCAAAAGAGAAAATATAGACATTATCTAGCAATTTATACAATTAAATGGGCACTCGGAATTTTGGTGAAAAATGATGACTATCAAGGGAATGTGGTAATTTTTTCTTCCCAGGAAGACATAAATCACTTGAGATTGCTTTCTGGCATATTTGCTATCCAATTAAAAGTATTGTGGCCGGACCATCAATCTGAACCACGTCTCTGCAGATTATATGGACAGCTGATCCCTATAATTGGTAGCGTTTATTCAAACTTCTTAGATAAATTTATGAATACGGGGTCAAAAATACCAAGGACTGCCTTCTCCATGGTCTTCCCAGATAAATACCCTATAGAGACTTGGCCAAGGGATTCGTTGGTTAATGGTGCTGTTTTTGATGAAACATTAATTGAACTCAGTGTGATTCTAGGTATGGTCATCGAGTTACAAAGTTCTACTGGTGAATATGTAGGTGATGAAAAGCTCGATCTTAAGAAACTCTCTGGAACTGTTACCAATGTTACACGAGTAGCGACCAAATTGATAGAATATCCACCTTTTCCTCAGACTTGGATCTCACTTCTTGCACTTAATCATGAAACGTCTTATAAATTATTAGATTATATGAGGCCAATGTTGTTAAAGCATTTTATTCCTAGTGATGATAATGCTGAGACCTTTGATTATATGATATGGTATTCATACATGAAATGCCTTCTGCAACTTGCAGGATCAGAATTCTTAATTTCCGAACTTCTTCCTGAACAAGATAGACGAGCGTTACATATTATAGCTCCTGATCTTCGAAATAGAGCAACAAACCTGTTTAAAATTATGTGGGATGCCCTGGGGTGGTCCGCTTCCGATGAAGAGAAAATGCGGTTTGGATTAAAGAGGTTTGGAGGATATCAGCTTCAGCTATTTGGCGGAGAAACAAGTCTAGTACAAGAGGTGTTAAATCTATGCCTAGTAAGGCATCCATTGTCACAAAATACCGAGGTTGAAGTGTTCTATTCCATGATTGTTGGAGAATGGACCCTCAATGAAGGTGTAGAGCGACTGCGTAGAGAAATGGCCATTTCAATGGATAATATTTTTACCAAAAGAAAGATTCAACCTGAGCATAGAGAGGAGAAAGTATTTGGATTTCAGATATTAGAGCAAATTCAGAAAATTGACAAAGAAGACGTTTCATTCGCAGATATTAAGTCTCTGATTAAAGATATGTTGGATTTTTTGGATATGTTACTCGAGCTTTATAGTATTCCAGCTGGGGATGCCTTTCGTGATGATAGAACTTTCCATGCTCTAAATGTGTTAAATTTCTTGAAAGATTGTGATCAAGAAGAAAAGCTTACCAGATATGTTTTTGCTATCATTGCTTCGAATATATCTGGGAAAAATTTTGCAGAAGCAGGATTGGCATTGCAATTACTAGCAGGGTTATATGAATGGAGGTACGATAAAAGAGTGAAAAGTATTAGTGAAGTAAATAATAAATTCCATCTACCTGAGCAGACAGCTTTTGAACGGAAAGAGGCTCTATATGAAGGTATGATTGATCTTTTCATTCGCGGTGGTGCTTATGAAATTGCAATAACAACTGTTAAGGAATTGATCGATGCCTATGACACAGTCTCACTGAATTTCTTGAAAATTGCCGGTATGACTTCGCTACTTAGTGATATTTATCGTTGGATAGACAATAAAGAAAGATTAACACCAGAATATTTCAGAGTGGTATATTTAGGAGTTGGGTTCCCAACTTCTCTTCAAGGTCGACAATTTATTTTTGAAGGTAAGCCTGGTGACAAGTTGGAAACTATTCATGACAGATTACACCAAACATATCCTGGTGCGACTATAATATCTCATGAATCGCAGGCCAAACCAGATACTCAGTACCTTTTTGTTTCTTCTGTGACTCCAGAACCAGCCGTTTTTGGTGGTGGTGACTCTGATCTATGGGATGATATACTTGCCATTAAACCGGATGCCTCTCCACGATGTAAGATACATTTTACACGACAAAATCAGAAGAGATTTGTGTATTTAAGGCCGTTGCCGGGAAGTACTTCTCCATTAGATACGAGAGTAGAAAAACGTATATATGAAACTTATCAGCCATTTCCCACTATTGTCAAACGAAGTGAAGTAAAAACGTTTGAAGTCATTACTATATTACCAGTTGATAACTCTTTGCGTCAACTTAAGGATAAGATATGTGATTTACTTGAACTTGAGAATATATTTCGGGCTGATCGTTCGCGAAGAAGTAAGAAAAACTTTAGTACTATAGGTGGTGAATCTGGCGGAGAAGGAGATAGAGGTGGCGGTGGTGGTATTGGTCGCATTGGTAGTGATGGTAGGAAAATACAACAGACAATAAGACCAGCTGATATTCAAATGTTAGATCTCGTATTATCAGGAGCAGTTGATTCACCAGTAAATGGAGGAATAAATATCTTTCGGCAATTCCTAGCCGATAAATCATTGTGGGAGAATGAATCAACTCATGATTCAGTACAACAAATGGCATCGGCAATTTTAGATTATACCGCTGCCATTCAAAGATGTTTGGTTTATCACGGAGAGCAAATATCACCAAGTCTCAGACCCCATCATGATCTTATGGTAGAGCTTTTTGAGAAAAATTATGCCTTTGAGCTAGAACAGATATCGAGAGTGGATCAAAAACAAGATCTGAAGGATAAATGGACGAGGCCATTTGTACGACCGAATAGAATTGTTTCAAATATTATCGATGTGAGTTCCGACGATGTTATCTCCAGGGCGGCTAATAGTGTTATTGTTAATTCATCTGGTGGAGTAAAAGTGCCGTTTGCCAGACATCCTGGTACTTTTGTTTCTAATATAAGTAGTACTGTTAGTTTGACACCTTCAATCTCGCGCGACAATTGGAAATCAAACAAAGGATTAAAACATAAGAATGAAGGGAGGATTGGTGAAAAATGATGAGCTGGACTCACGAGGGCGTAGTGAGAGCTAGAAGAGGGGAGAGAGATGAACCGATAGCAGTATATTAGATAGTCATATATTCATTATGTAAAAAAATCGCCAAATTTTATAACTAACTTTATTAGCATTATATAATAAAGGAAATCTACGCACAGCCTAACAAAATCCAACGGCCACGAAAGATGTGAGAAAAAAACAAGGACACCCCGACTGTCACCGACGGTCAGCTCATATTTCCTCGAGGAAACATACAGCGCTTAAGTCAAAACGTGGACAATTCTCCAGCGTAGCGAGCTAGGGGCCTGTGGGGCGCAGGAGGCAAACCTAGGGGACTCTCTTTTGTGCCACGGACAACTAAGGGATACCCAACAAATCCATGGATATCCAACTAAAAACCAAGGACATTCAACAAATCTGAAAGAAAAAGCACTGGGAACAGCTTTTCTATCACTCCCCCGGAGGTAAAAACGGAGAAAACTTGGTCTCCATCCAAGAGGTCCGAGAATGTTAGAAATATGCGGCTTCCGCCTCAATTACTGTGGCTTGTGCGGCTTGAGTTAAACCAATGATTGGCCACTGCTTAGAAACCCTTTTCCTTGCGAAATTTCTAACTTCACAAATAATTCCAGACTCTCTTTCTTGACTCAGTCCTTAGATCTAGAAGATATATCTCTTAATTAGTTTCTTTCTCTTTGTTTGATAATTAAAGAAGCCGACAAGATGTTTCGTATGAATGCTTCAATGATTGCTCGACGGGCTTCTTCAGCTCTTGCTTCCCGAGCTATTGCCGGTTCAGTCCGTAGACAGATGGTTCCTAATCGTGCTGCATTTGTCAACAATATGTTTGTTACTTCATCACGATTATATTCTTCTAGTGCTAGTGGATTGACACAGTCTGATGTTGAATCTAGAATTATTAAAGTTTTCCGTGCTTTTGATAAGATTGAGGATCCTGCTAAGATCACTCCTACTGCCAACTTTGCTACCGATCTTGGATTAGATAGTCTCGATACTGTTGAAGTTGTTGTTGCTATTGAAGAGGAGTTTGGAATTGAGATTCCTGAGTAAGTTTTAAAAAGAGGGCTGCTCTTGCTGTAGGCAGTTATTTCTCGCTTTTCTGGGAATCCCGAGGACTCCTTTATGTAAACTCTATGTTTTTGACGTTACTAACATATTGTCAGCAACGAGTCTGATGAGATCAAATCTGTCAGTGATGCTGTCCAATATATTTTGGCTCAGCCTGAGGGTAAGTGAAATCTGGGAACAATATGCTAAAGGAAGAAAATTTTGTGATCTGATGCAAATCGGTTTAGCAATTGACTGGGTCAACGCCGGGTCTCCCTGCACTTGAGAAATATGAATGTGTCTATCAACGATCAGTGAGATCTGGAACTACTCTCTAGTTGCCGGAGGCATGTGGGTCAGGGATTGAGAGATACCCTTGAAATAAATTTGATCATGTTTCTAACATTTAGCTCGTTAATGTTCTCTACACAACTTAATAAAAAACGGAGAATTCGGATCTAGGAAACTCCAGACAGTAGATAGAAACTGTCATTTGCAGAATGTTCTTATTTCCTCTTGAGAAAAAAATTATTTTATAAAGAGTAACTAAGCTTGTCTCAAAATTTCTCTACTTTTATTGTGAATATATATATTTTATTGTAACCTTAATTCAGAGACTGTAAATACAGTATGTCTTTGGCTGCTTTTACTTTCATTCCATACTTGCTCCACCTACTACTCCAGAGGCTGGGCGGCGGCGGCGGCGGCGGCATGATGCATGTGGGGATTTAGGCTGTGCTACCGATGGAAGATTAAGAATTGCCCATCTGGTAGTGCTTCGCGGCTTGGCCGTGCCCCTAGCTCTCGCTATGCTTGAGAAATTTTTGAGGGCAGCTCCAGCTGATGCTATACCTCAATTGGCGGAGACAGACCATGGTCCCGTTACAGAAATACATTTCTCAATCGGAACGAGAACCGAGGGTAAGATGTTACGATCAAGCTCCTGAGGAAGATTGAAGATAGCTCGACTCGTACTCCTGTAGCTGGGCGGATCTAACGACCGCCTAACTCTCGTTATGCTAGAACAGGGGTTGGGTTTCCGATAATGAACTTTCACGTCTCACATATTAATCTGTGTACCAGTGTTACAGAGCATGTATCATAAGATTAATTACTATGTGAAGGGTCATTGAAAGCAAGTAAAATTATTATCGGTGCAAGGAAAAATAAAAATATCAAAGAACCCCAGAATTATAGAACAAATTCTGGAATCGTCCTAGCAGAAGAGTATAACTAGCTAGCTAGTTAGCTAGCTAGAGTTACATGTGCGGCTAGTATTTAATGATTTTGGAATAGACCCTGACGATCGATCTCATTGATTGTCAAAGAAAAATGAAGACAGCTAACGAGTGAACTTGTTTTGTGCAACATTAAAAGTATTATATTTAAAATTTATTCGGAACGTCTACTTTTAGCAAGAAACCTGGATTAAATAAATTAAAAGAGCAAGCAGTTATTGTTCATTTTACAAATCATTAGGATGATCACAAGAGTTGGAGAGTTATTCTGCAATTCAAGCTATGCACCAAGCAAGGTTTATTGAGATGGGGCCAGGTATGAAATTTCAAGATAACAGTTGAACATTCGCCGCATCTTCTTAACCTCGAACGAGCCGAGCCGAGTCTGGGTTTACTACCCTGCTGCTGGACGCCAACAAGATCCTTCCCCAGCCGCCAAAACAAGTCATTGGGGGGTGACAATTAACTCTGTCGGCATATGGCATCATAGACTCGACGCTTTGAGACTTCACAGTACTTATTTATTTATTAAATCTACTTCGATCATCGCCCTCCAAAGAATAGGTGGAAACTTAATTGCTTACGTAATTTCAATCTAAAGTTTGTTTGGTTCCAGTTTCTAGATTCCAGTCCTGAATTCACCACTTAAGGGCTCTGCTTGACACTACATTAGAGACAGACTTGGTACTACAAGTAGGTACTGACACACGAGGATCTATCTTACTGGCACTGTCATACTGAAGTAGGTAACTAAATATTTTTTCAGCCGTGTGATCATATGATCGACTTGATGTCGATCCATGCACGTAGCACTTGACCCAACGCCAGACGAGCATTGTACAATATTTTGTTTCTATAAGTGGTAGTTTTTGATTGAGTACAATGGCTAAATAATTAGAGATCGTGAACCAACTGCCTGAACCAACTTCACCACTGACTGACCAAAAGTTAATTTCAATTTTGCCATTTAAACTTTTCTAGATTTGTTTTTTGTTGTTTTTGTTTGCTTTCCGTCCTTTCTTTTCAGTTTAAATAATATTAAATTATGACGGACTCAGAAGTCGCGAATAGCTTGTCATTACATGACAACAATGATCCGCACGAAGTCAACGGGGAAGATAAAGTGGAGGAAGAGGAAGACGTGAAGCATAATGGCAATGGAAATGAATATGAATACGATGGGGATCACACGGATCATACAGATCATACAGATCATACAGATCATACAGATCATACTACCGATGATGGGAATGAACATGACGAGAATGAGCATGATGAGAATGAACATGATGAGAATGAACATGATGAGAATGAACATGATGAGAATGAACATGATGATAATAGAGTGACTGAGATTCGAAGAGAAACGCAATACATTGATGGTGAGATTTTAGATAATGATGAAGGTGAGTAGTGAATGGGTTGAATGTGAACATACAATATCTATGGAGATGTGGAATTTATATATTAATGTGTCCTCATAATCAACGGACTGTTAATTTATCCTGGTACATTATAATGAATTCAAATTTTGATTTTCTATTCAATTGCTAACTTCTTGTTTATAGATATTCTTCAAGATTTTCCTGATGATGCTGAGGTAGGATAAGAGTCCGGCTGGAGGTCTTTAAGGGGGGTTGTGCATAGACTTATCTAACCTTTTAGGATGTCGATATTAGTCATTTAAAACTTAGATCAATCCGGGCTTTAGGGCTTTCTAGGCTTTCCAAATTACGTGTAAGTGCAAGAAAAAAATCTGCTTTCCTATAGCTCAGTGTCGTGGTGCTGGGGGGGGGGGGGCGCTTTAGCTCACCATCTTAAACGAAGCGAGCGTTGAGGCTGCAGAGGACAGTCGTTAAGAGGGGTAAACTTAGCGGTTGCTTACATCCGGTCATAATAATACTAACAATATAGTCAATATGTTTTCGTCAAAATCTAATTGCTTCCATGGATGGCCTTGAAGACCTTCCTGAGGATCTTGAAGATCTTGATTTATATGATAACAGAGTCTCTCATATTGGTCATATTGATCATTTCACTACCAAACTGATCAACCTCGACCTTAGTTTCAATAATATCAGACATGTTAAGAACGTTGGTCACCTAACTGGATTGACTAATTTTTATCTCTGCCAGAATCAAATTAGTCGAATCCAAGGTCTTGATACATTACAAAATATTACAAACTTGGAATTGGGTGCCAACAAAATTAGAGAGATTAAGAATCTTGATTCTTTAGTAAATCTTGAACAATTATGGCTTGGTAAGAATAAAATATCTAAATTAGAGAATCTTTCTTCTCTGAAAAAATTAAAAATTTTATCTATTCAGGCAAATCGTATTGTAAAGTTGGAAGGATTGGAAGGTCTTGAAAATCTGGAAGAATTGTATATCTCAGATAATGGCATTGAAAAAATTGAAGGTTTAGATAACAATAAGAGGTTGAAAACTATTGATGTATCGAACAATCGAATCACTGAATTAGCGAATCTTTCTCATCTGATCAATCTGGAAGAATTTTGGGCTTCTCGTAATAAAGTCAGTAGTTTTAAGAATGTTGAAGATGAGTTAGGCCAACTTCCAAATCTTCATACTGTTTATTTTGAGCATAATCCGCTTCAATTGGATAGTAGAGTCACTTATCGAAATAAAGTAAAATTGGCCTTAGGACCTTCTTTACAGCAGATTGATGCTACATACATAAGGGTATAATAGAAATATCCCATGATTTTTATATGATTATTTAATGAATTTAAATTTTAGCTACTCGTTGTACCCCGCGGACGTTCCGGACCCTGGATTTTATGTTGGGTCTCTAGCATTTGAGTCCTCTAATGGCTGCGGCTCCGACGACCGGATTCTACCATGTCCGGCAATTATTTTGACAGTAAGCAACTCGGCGACATAATATGGATGATCAAACCCCTCGAGCGTAGAGACCCTGACACTGGGGGGACTTTGGTTCCCGTATCTATTATCTATAAATCAATAGGCATCACTAATTTACACACAACAATATTCCTGTAAACATACAGCGAACTCTGCTGTTCAATATATTAATAAAATAAATACAAATAAAGTTCTTAATTGCAGTCAATCAACTATGTCCCAGAAGGCTGTAAGGCAGCGTCTGCTAATATCCATCGATATAATTTAGGCCTTCCAGCGGTCTTCACCAGCCTCCAAAGCGGTTATAATATTTCGTCGCTATTCCGGGATCCTGCACTATACAGACGTGAAGCTCCAATCTCATCTATAAGACCAAACTTAACAAGCTAAGGAGAAGAATAGAACCGATCTAGAATAGCAGCATCGACACCTGTATGTTCAATTCAATTTTCTTCTTGTTCGTTCATCGCTTCAAAAGCAGCTTGTTCAAATTCCAATAAATCAAACTCGATATCTTCCTTTTTCAAAACAATTTTACGTACTTCGTGGGCTAAACTACGAATTACAGTTTCTTGAGAATACTGCACCCATACAGCATAGTCTTCCAACCAAATTTGATTGTACACATTATAAAGATCAACGTCAAAAATTAAAATCAGACCAGCTAAAACCTTTAATATAGAACGTTTGCCTTGTTTTAATACATGATAAACATCATCCCAAACCTTTTGAATGAGTTCCCAATGTCGATATAAAGGATATGCAAGTGCTCTTCGTGTACAACAAACCATAATACTATAAACAGTATTGAACCGTGAATCGAGACAACTCAATAGAGG
The DNA here is from genome assembly GCA_030583505.1 of Sugiyamaella castrensis. NCBI lineage: Eukaryota > Fungi > Ascomycota > Dipodascomycetes > Dipodascales > Trichomonascaceae > Sugiyamaella > Sugiyamaella castrensis. The sequence continues at coordinate 29,756 of JAJMIF010000018.1, read as the reverse complement.
GCATAATTTTCCAATTGTCCATGCAGATTCTACCGTTGTATCCCCCATATTAGCTCTTTTATCATAACAAGCACCAAAGATTAAGGATAGTAAACCTATATATGTTTGTTTGGGAGAATCTAAAAGATAACTTTTATTTGATAATCGTGCTAATCGATCAGATTCTTCAGTAGTAAGAATGTCAACAACATCAGAAGTATTACTGGTAGGACTCCAACTGAGAAGTTCAGGAATCATCGGGTTATCCATTAGATCTGCTAGATAATAATCAGGATCAAACTTATCATTTTCAACCTGAATACGTTCTTGTGTCCTTTCTTGAGGGGATAATTTATCCGGATCAGATAAATCATTTATGTCATTTCCATTCATTATTGAAATGTACATTAGGCCAGAATATCCATTATCGAATCCATACTTATAACTAAAGGCTGAGGCAGCAATGGTACCATTACTACTGTCTTCTTCAAGTGGACGGGGGATTTCTTGTTCAATTTCCCAATCAAACTCTTCAGCTAATGAAATATCATCAGCGATCTTCAGTTTACTAGCATTATCATTATCAAGATTATCATTACTGTTCTCTTCTTCGTTTAGACCTTTTTTATTTCCAATCTCAACAATTAATGGCTTGGATGGATCTTCATTTTTTCTCGCCAATAATTTTGAAATCATACCTAAATCTTCAAAAAATTCACCTTTAGTTTCTTTAGGTAGCTTGATTGATATCATATATGTCCCCAAATCATAATCTGCAGTTGCTCTCTCATCATCATCTACTAGACGACCAGGAAACCTTAACCTTAGATAGTAAGGATGTAATGAAAAAATGAAAACATTATCATCAACAACAAATTCAATATTTTGTGCTTTGATATATGGTGCCTTAATTTTGACATAGACGAATTCCTCGTCTTGATCAACTGAGAACTGAGGAGTGATCATCCTCAGAAAGATTTAGAATAGCGGCAGACCGATAACCGTCAATCATTAGAAATTGATCGGAGAGGGAGATCTGAAAGACGAAATATTTTTGTCTCTCCAAATTCGGGTGGAGAGTTTGTGAGGCTCATTTTCAAAATAATTTATTTATTAAATAAACGTATATTTTGAGGACTTCTTTTGTATATGGATTATGTGCTATTTTTTTATAAGTTTCTATTCTTTTGTATTTTATCATATTTCAATTTTATTTAGATTAGATATATTTTCTGGTTATAACAATCTCGCCGGGATTGATTCCACGTTGGAATAATCCACATGTTTTAAACTACTTGACTAATTAATAAATTAAATATGAGTCTGAGACTGAGAGTATAGTTTCTATTTTATCAATCATGATAACGAGATGACTCATAGTTCAGAAGGTGTGGGTGCCGATATCGTGTCGTTATGAACCACGACACCGGCGGAACCGACAGAACCGACAAACGTCTATTGTGTAGATGTCTCCTAGAAGGCGACCACTCGCATGATCTATGGTTCAATCTGTTACTAAGTTGAACTTGACCGAGCTGGCGTTGGCCACAAACTTCTGCTGGCTTTTGAGTATAAGTTACCACAAGATAACGCGATATATTAATACAAGTTGGTAACCCTAATGCTTGAGATTGATCTCAGTTATAAGGTAACGCGATATAGTGAAACATCAGTAACTATGTGACTGCCAGATTGTCTACTCTGTACAATTGTATATGTTCCGTCTGTCGGCCTGACTTCGATTCAAAGTACTCAGTACTGTGACAGTTACTCGTTTCGCTTTTGAGGTCAATTCTACGAAAAAGGTATATTTAGAAGATAGTAAAAATACCACAAAGTCATATATCCTTCACTTATGAGCTCTGACTAAAGCACTCTGAATGAAATGTACTTATGTAAACGATACTGGCCAACGATTTTTTTCAGGTAGAATGTAAATATGATCATGTGCTCTAGTAAATACTTCCAAATTTGTCTGGCTAACGAACCAGTCAGAAGCCGCCTTACAGTTATTGATATAAATAGTATGAATCTTTCCTGCTTGAGCCAGTAACTCTATATCCTTTAGTCTCAACTGTCCAAACTTAAGTATTGCCAACTCCGGGCAAATTACAATAGCAAGTTTCGCAATCCATCTATTCGTGACAACAAGCTTTCGCGATGCGAATTCCTGAAGTTGAGGACATCGTCTGCAAATGTTTTCTAAACCCCTCTGTCGGCAACGCGTACTCTCATTCCGTCGATATCTTTCGTCCAAGTGTAGTAGCCTAACCTTGGAACCAATATTTAATAACCTCATTATGTAGAGACAATCATTTCCATAATAAGCAAAATCCTCAACATTCGGAGTTCCAATAATTCCGCTTGAGAAATGATTTTTTTCCGTTTCAAATTGAGAATTTATAAATAGTTTCCTTAAACCCAGAGAGGAAAAGCTAAGGGACATTGATCTATAGGGGGTGTCAAAACAGAAACTTTCAAGTTTAGGTCGAACAACAGTTTCAAACAAAAACATTTTCGATGGCTGCTTTCCGTCGTCATATTTTAATTGAAGGTGAACAAGATCACGGCACCAATCTATTAAATCACCAATGAAAAAGCTTGAAGTGTTTTTTTGGTAAGTCCAGTAAAAAATAATCCGGAGAGACTTTAGTAGTCTAAATTTAGGCCATTCCTGGGAGCTGGATTGATTTATTAGGTATGGGCAATAAATCGACACTACCTCAAGTAGAGAAAGCTTGCGAGCCAATATTGCTAGTTCATTAGTTGTATCTATACAAATATCAATCTCTCTGAGGTATACAAATGTGCTATTTTGAAATATACCTGGTAATATATTAGGCCAATAAAAAGAATCAATGATACACATAATTTTGAAGTTTTCATTTTTATGATAGTCAACGAGTATAGACAATAGTTGATAAGTTCGATTTTGAATGCCTGTCTCGCAAAAAACAAACTCCACCTCCAAATGTGTTATCAAGCTTTCCGCGTATTTTTTAAATAAATGCGGTTTCCGAAAAGAAATTTCTTTAAAACTCTGAGAGTCAATATATAGGGGCACATTACTAATTTTATTTTGCCAGGATTTTGAAACTCTTAAAAGACTGATCTTCTGTGGAAAGGTTAGATAGAATAATATCAAACTGAAAACTTCCAAGGGAATCTTATCAATGGGTGCAACTAATGGTGATTCCATAGTGAAGATCGTTATAGCCACGAAGTCAAGAATATGACAAAGAGAAGTGTATATTACATATAAGTTACAGATAAATGGTCGATAACATAATCTACGATCCATATGCAGCATTTTATTCAGGTAATCCCTGGATTTCTTACTTTAGGAATTATTATAGTAGATCATAACTTAACATGCGAACGGTTATCCGGAGACCGGGGAAGAGCCATATATTCTTATTAAATTGTACAAGGATAACGTTCATCTTCTCCTTTCATCAAATTGTGGTTAGTAATTATTAATAAGTAAAGTTAAGAAATAACACCAAGTTCGTTTCTGTACCCTTCATTAACGTTATTGAGCCGAGTTCAAATAGAGTCTTTTAGCTTCGTGACTATCTTTTCTCCAGCTCATTACAGAGAAATTCTTCTAAGGAACTGTTGCCCATTTACCTCTTAAAGTTGGTGTTTTGAGACGACCGGCATATATACAATTACAAGCCTGAGGGAGTTTTACTGATTCGAGAAAGTCCCCGATTTTGCTGTTAATTCGCTTCCGGTGGTCAGGGATTAGTCCTTGAGTCTCAGCAGATGGAGCTTCACTCGAGATTCAGCTATTAACCGATGGACTTCTCGAGAGAAGCGAATGTTGGGAGCCTGGAGCAGGAGCTGGGACACAATCTGGCCGTATGTGAGCTTCGGCGCCTGCGACTACTGAGGAGTCAGGACTACGTTGCATGCACTCCACAGAAAGACATGCTTGAGATCAAGATTTTGCAGAATAGGTAACTCAGAAGGAGCACCTGACGTGACGCTGCAACAGAAAACCTTGAGTTGGCGAGAAAAGTCTCAGGGATGACCCCAGCCGTCAAAGGCAAAAGAGATATCCACTCGAAAAAATTCTCTATATCTAGCGGATATATATTATTTTCCAGTTACGGCAAATATATTTATTCAGCCTTTTACATGAGGCCAGTTTGACCCGCATGGGTCCCAAAGGGGAAATTAAACCCGTACATCGGCATATAATTTGTACGGCTCTCACAAACTTTAAACTTTGAAATTTCATTTACTAATAACGTCAGCTGAATGAATTGTTCTGATATCTGTCATATCTTATCTATTAGAATTTGTTCTGGTTCAAAAAAGACGATTAAACGACTTTTCTCAGATCACCTTAATCACTAGCTGAATCTGAAAACCACGGGCATTATAACAGAATGTCTGAGAAAACAGTACCTCGTAGGAAGTTTGTTGGACGAAAGAAAAACGATAATACTATTGGATCAAATGATGATATTGTTAGTATCTCGTCGTCGTCATTGAGCATAACTGCATTGCGACCTTCCACGTCTAGACCTCCAAGAGCTCTAAATAGAATACCTGATGATATTCTAAATGATAAGGAATTAAATCAAGCTATAAACATTTTACCAGGAAATTATAACTTTGAAATCCATAAAACAGTTTGGCATATACGTAAATCAAATGCTAAAAGAGTGGCTCTTCAAATGCCTGAAGGTCTTTTATTATATTCATGTATCGTATCCGATATTTTAGAACAATTTTGTGGGGTTGAAACTGTGATAATGGGCGATGTCACTTATGGAGCATGTTGTATAGATGATTTTACTGCATTATCATTAGATTGTGACTTCTTAGTTCATTATGCTCATTCTTGTTTAGTACCTGTTGATGTTACTCGTATTAAAGTTTTATATGTTTTTGTTACTATTGATATTGATAAAAAACATCTAGTTGCTACTTTGGGTAGAAATTTTCCTTCTGGTTCCCGATTAGCCTTGGTTGGTACCATTCAATTCAATCCTACTTTACATGCTATTACTAATGATTTATCTAAATCTCACGGAATAATCCCTTCAACTCCTCAAGCTATGCCATTATCAAAAGGTGAGGTATTAGGATGTACATCAGCAAGATTATCTCCGAAAGATATAGATGCTATTGTTTATGTTGGAGACGGTCGGTTCCATTTAGAAAGTGCCATGATTCATAATCCGGAAATTCCTGCTTATAAATATGATCCCTATAATCGAGAATTCACTGTTGAAACATTTGATCATGATGAGATGCATTCCTTACGTCGTGCTGCTATTAAAGAAGCCCAAAGAGCTAAAAAAGTAGGGATTATTCTTGGTGCGTTAGGTCGTCAAGGTAATATGGGTACTTTAGATATGATTGAAAAAGGTTTTAAAGAGAAGCAAGTGGAAACTGTGCTTGTATTATTATCTGAAATATTTCCCGGCAAACTTGCTCAGTTTCCAGACATTGATTGTTGGGTACAGGTAGCTTGTCCTAGATTATCTATTGATTGGGGATATGCGTTTCCGAGACCATTATTAACACCTTATGAGGCAATGGTTTATTTAGAAAAGGATCAACCTTGGAAAAAAGTATATCCGATGGATTATTATTCTAAAGATGGCTATGGACGTGGTAAGATTCCACAGAGAATAGTGGACTAAAACGGGGCCATCTGCTAGTAGGACCTTCCAATTTGACTTGTGGAATAATCACTTCAGTTGATATTTGCAGTCTAGCTCGAGTCCTAGTTTCTTGGTGTCGGCGATTGGCTTCGTCCCAGACACTCACTCTCACTGGCGAGCTAGTTTTCACCCTATTGTATAATTCAAACCTTAATGAGCACAAAATCAAATCTGTTTGCCACGGCTTTGTCCACATAAAGACATAGAATATAATGTTAATGACTCTTATATGTGCATTATCGAGGCTGAAAAATTCTAATGGTCTTGTCTTGACAAATCGAGACCATGAAACTTATAATACTGATTTCTAGTAAAATATGGGTATTAATTTCATGGATAAAGTTTACTCGGGATTACACTCCTGGCCTTTGTCGCTAGGCGATCTAGTTCTCAAGCAAAGGGAGAGCTAGGGACAGTCCCAGCTGCCGGAGGCAAATGGGCAGAAAAATAATGTGAGTCAATTATACTATAGATAGTAGATGTATTAATAGTAATTCTTGGCAGTATTATTCGGAGCCACTTCACAATTACTATATGGAGGGACAGGAGAGTCTATCATTGCTGCTTTAAAATCCTCTATAATTTTTTTCTCCTTTGCAGCTATATGTTTTAAATCTTGATGAGATATAGTAGTATTATTTGTCGCGTCATTAAGTTCTTCAAAGAACTCTGATTCACCCGGATCATCTGGGTCATTAAATGTCCTTAATTGTGTTTTTAACGTATATCTATTCTCCTCGGGACATTTTTCCATGATTAAAAATTTACAATGTGGTATATTTCTTAATGATTCAAATTTTTCATATGTCCATCCATACCATTTCATTAAAAAAACTCGTGCCCATATACCATGAGATACTAATACAAGAATCTCAGGGAAATCAGGATGCTCAAACTGTCTGAATAAAGATTCATTAAACCCAGAACAACGATCATAAACATCTGCAGCCGATTCACCATTGGGTATGCGATAGAAAAAATGGCCATATCTTGCTCTTGCCGTCCAAATTCTCTTCATTTCTTCTGCGTCGCCTTGAAAATTACCAAAATCCTGTTCTCTCATTCTGGGTTCTTCATGAATTTGGAACTGGATACTTCCTTTCTGAGCAAGTACTTGTGATATACCCTCAGTCGTCTGCCGGGCACGTTTATAAGGGGAAGTATATATAGCCACCCTTTCACCTTGTTCTATTATTTCAGCCAATTTCACTCCAGCTGCATGGGCTTGTTGAAGTCCACGAGGTGTCAATGAGACTTTATGATTTGGAACAAACCTATTAACAGATTTATCTTGATTAGCTTCTGATTCTCCATGACGAACAATTACAATAAGCTTATAGTTAATATGAAAATCAAATAATCTGCCTAGACCCCTTTCACTAACTGGGGCCAGCCCAGACACCAAAGCAGACGGCTTGCTCTAGTAAGAATCTCTAGCATAATCTTAGGTTCACTTCCTTGAAACCAATCTATTATTATCAGACAACGCAGATCGCATATACTTTCACTAATCACATACCCTTGGTTTACCCATGTTGCGGAGTATAAATAAATATATAAAATGTGATTTTGGACAGGCTATTCTCCCCAAATTCAACACTCCTCCTCCCCTTTTTATATCTTCTCTCTTCTTGAATATAAGCTATTTCTTTTCTTTATTAGAAGTTCTCTCTCGTACCACGTCTTGCAAAAATGAATGTTAAAGAATGGACGATAAGAATACGGAGTTAATTGAAGTTACAATATGAAACAAAATCTATAGCTCGGTTATCATGTACAGTGTTACGTAATTGCCGTAGCGCTGAAAGAGTTTATTACATAATTACTTAACCAGTGCTTAGTGATCTCAAACGAATCTATTATGTAATTTCGGAACCAAACCTAGTTTCGGATGCAGGCCTTAGGCTGTTAACGTAAGTCTAAATTAGAACTAACGTTAAGTTAGTCAATGTCAACTCACATGAGAGAGTCAGACAGTTAAAGTCAACGGTTTACGTTAGGCAAGTCATAGGGCCCGCGGCTCGTATACCTGTAAGTTATATACTTAGATATTAACTTGGCATTAAGTTTGCATTATCATCACATGGACGAGTTCACTTATAAATAACCTGATTTGGTTTTATAGGAGCGAAGTATCAGGCTTAAGCAAGAATTAGTGCCAACAGAGCCACCGCTTCCCAATTTAGGGACAGATGAATATGTAACGATTACACGTGTACAGTACAGTAGTAACCCCGTGGTTACGTTATACGATAACTTTGACAGTTAATTGTAACATGCATATACCCCACTAACTAACCCAGCAAAGATACAGTAGTACATGTAGTATTTTAATTAATAGGGAGATTCGAGTTCTTCAGAGAATCTCTCTAAATTATCCGGACTACTCCCGTATTGTCCTTGGTTCAATAGTTGTTTTAAATATGCTTCTTCATAAACGCATAAACGAATTGTTATTATTATGATATTCAAATAAAAAGTTAGTCATTGTGGAGACTGATCAAGAAAGGTGGGTAGGAGGCAGCTCTAGCTATATAATTAATTAATTCCAGACCGAAGCGCTATTATTATTATTAAATCTACTTCGATCCTCGCCCTCCAAAGAATAGGTGGGACACTGGATTGCTTACGTAATTTCAATATAAAGTTTGTTTCGTTTCAGTTTCTTAGATTCGGCCCTGAATTCACCACTTAAGGGCGCTGGGAAAAACCTCCTCCAGAGGCTCAAACCCACCGCCAAAGCCTTTCTCTAGAGGATTAATCAGCCTCTTCTCCGCACCAAAGAAAGGCTTCAGGATTGGGAGTTATCCCACCTGCCGTTGATAAAGGTTTCCTGGCTATTATTTATTTATTTATTAAATCTACTTCGATCCTCTCCCTCCAAAGAATAGGTGGGACACTGGATTGCTTATATTTCAATATAAAGTTTGTTTCGTTTCAGTTTCTAGATTCGGCTCTGAATTCACCACTTAAGGGCTATTAATTATTTCGGATCAAATTGAATATATATATATCAAATAACCGTTGTCACGTGCATACCTTTAATTGGAATCACGTCTCTACTATTTCCCAGCGCCTTAAGTGGTGAATTCAGGGCTGGAATCTAGAAACTGAAACGAAAGAAACTTTATATTGAAATTACGTAAGCAATCCAGTGTCCCACCTATTCTTTGAAGGGCGAGGTCCGAGGATCGGAGTTACGAAGGAGTAGATTTTAATAATAATAATAATATGTCAGGAAGATCAGAACCCGATTCTCGGTTTTCCTTCCTCTGGCATTACCCCAGATTTCATTCAATCTGTCTTCTGCCTCCAGTTACTCCGGATCTTTCGTAATTTAGTTAATGTCGTTTGCCGTTCATCGTATATTGTCACAGTCTATCAACGTTATTCATTACAGTTAGACGTTTAGACAGAACACGACTAATTTCATCTCACTTTTTGCCCCGTATAACCACGGACGAATTTAAAACTGTTCTAACCGTATAATATTAAAACTTAATCCGATGGATTTAGGATATGGGCTAGGCGGTTTATTGCGTTGACCATCTTCTTAACAGCATCTCCGCATTCGGCTTGCTCGGGGTAATGTCGTAAAACCATATTCGAATAACAGACAAGGGACAGAGGCAACCTCCCAGCCACCACCGGAGGCAAATTCGAATGGTAATTGAGCGAAGCGTGCCATAGAACCTCCCAAAGCAATTCCGATGGCAAGGTAAGTGAGCAAAGGACTCCTAGCCGTCAGAGACATTTTGTTCTAGATAAAAGAATTTTTTTTCATTTTTTTGGTCATTAGTCTAATGCTAAAAGAGTTCTTACTTCATGAACAGTTCTAGGTAATAATAATCTAATTTCTTCTTCTCCATAAATTTGATTCAATTCATCTTTTAATTTCTCGAATTCTTCTGCAAGTCTTTGAGAAGCTCGTAACGTGATGGAAGATGCAAGTCGAGGTGATGAAAGTCCGTGTAATAATACCCCAGACTCCATAGTTGCCGCAGGTAAAAAGTTATCTAATGAAGCAGCTAATTCCATAATTGCTTTTGTATCATTCTTATCTTTTCTTCCTCTAAAATTGCTAATTCCCGATGAAATAAGAAATTTCTGATACTGACGATTTTCAAGAACTTCTGCAAGTTCATTAGTCCTATTGTCCATTTGATCAATCTTATATGATACAAATGGGAATAGAACCAAAGTATTTTTAGTTGCATCATAACAATTGATAAGAAAAATCTCTGAATCAATTGATGCAAGATTATCAGATATCCTATTACACAGCTCTAAATATGGTTCAACAAGATCATGAACTATTTGTCTGAATTCATCAGATAAATTAGAAGTAAATGAAATACTTGCTTCATAAGAAGATAATATAGCTTTAGTATCAGCAAGAGAATCAATTAAAAATTCTGGAGGTTGTAAATCAGTTGGAGGAATAAATTGGGTTGAAAAAGAATCGGCAGTGTCACTATTATTATTACGATTACCGGATAACTGGTCCCTCAAAGATGAAACTTTATTTTCAAGGCGATTGTTAAATTCCCTCTTACAAGCTTCTTCAAGTCGAGAAATTGCAATCATAATAGAAGAAGTTTCACTATCTAAACTTTTTTTAAATGTTGAATAATAAAAATTCAAGATATTTCCAACTTTAAAAATAATAATAACATTATCTTCACCAGAAATCACTTGTTCTATGCGTAATCGAAATGGTTTCACTAAACTACTAGTGACTTTATCAACTTTATTTTGAATATTTTGACGATCATCAAGTAACAAAGTTTCTAAAACCTCTTGTTCACCAACAATAGCTGAATGAATCCATGCCATTATATCTCCGACATATCGAAGAACATCATACGCATAGAAATCAATTGGTTTAGATACTCCACCTCTAGTTGTTTCTATAGTAAGTGCTTTAATAAAATCATTAGCTAAATTCTTTTGTCTAGCATTAACCAATCCATTAAGAGCACCATCAAATAAAGTTGGTCTGTTTTCAGATAAAATCACTAGATATTCTCTTAATGATTTACTTATATTCATATATTGACCAGTGACCATTCTTTTAAATTCTTGTTCAACAGCAAATGCCACTTTTTCAAAGCCTCTATCAAGATATCCAGACATTGTATTCATAATCTCAATTCCGGTTGAAGATGTTTCATCAGTAGTCAATAAAGCTTCGCAATCTTTATGAATTCGTTTAACTTTATCAAGAGTATGAAAGAATAATATATTATTCTTATCATCATTGACTAATCCACGATTTAAAATATCTATTTCTTCGGGAGTAATGACAAAATTATTCTGATAAGAATTCAGAATTGTAGTTTTGATAGAAATCAATCGGTCACTTTTGCGTAATTCTTCAGATTGCTTATGTACCTGAGCAGTATCTCTACTAGCTTGGCTAACTAATTTTGACATAGTATTATATTGATGATTTAAATCATCAATTGTTTCTCCGAGAACGCTTAATTTTTGATGTAATTTAGAAAAATCTTTTAAGACTTGACTTCCAGATTTAATTATAGATGATTCTATATTTGATCGAAGTTGTCTTCTTTTTTCAGCAGTATTTTCATCCATTTTTTTATCCAATACAGTTAAGGCTTGCCGTAATGATGGATCATTGTATGATGTAGAAATTAAATTTGTGATCATTTGAGATATAGCACTATCAGGTCCTGTATTTGAACTTCCTGATCGTGCTGTTGATATATCCATTACATCTGGTAATCCTCTTATTCCTTCTGTTCCTAGAGGAACAGTATTACCGGCTCCATTGCCGAACTGATTTAATTCAACTGACATGATATATTTACCCAATCCACGTAATACCACGTTGCCCAATTGATCTTATTCAATACCACGTTGCCAATCCTATCTTATTCAATTCAATCCTCTCCTGTCGTATCTTATCCAATCCTATCTGATCCTATACAATCCTACTTAATCCACTTCTACCTGATCCTATACAATCCTACTTAATCCAATCCTGCTGCAAGCATTCACGGTCCTCACTTCCGACAACTTGTCGTGATTGAATATATCTAGCGCGCGCGCCAAAGCCTGACCAATTATGGTACGGCGCTATCTTTGGAAATTGAAGGCTTGGAGAGAAAGAGATATTATTTCGACGTGAGATCCAGTTTACAATCCAATTCCCATACAAGGGGCACCGGTGAGATTGTTATAATCCGGAAATAATTAGATAATCGAGAAATAAAATTGAAATAATATATGTTACAGAAGTATATAATAAGTCAAATATAAACTTGGCTGGTATAATGCCACGTAGAGATTTGCACCTTATAAAAGAATAGAACCTGATCCGATATGAGAATGTACATGTACAGAGAGAAGATAGAAAAGAAAGACAAACCTTGAGCCCTTTTCATACACAGAATCATAATGTTCAAAGAAGTCTTTTTCTTAATATCAAACTTCTGATCTTTCTTTTATTAGTTATTTGATTATATCTTTGTAGTATTCTGATGTTGCCACCTTCAGAGACCACCAACGTCGGACTCTACCCCAGCAACAGTCCTTTTCAAGCATTTAGCTATGTAGCTTCTCGACCCACTGGGTTTTTAGCGTTGGTTGTTTTCCAGTGCCATGAAGCAAATGCTTGGTTCACCAAAGGTTCAGGAGTAGCATGCAGGACCATATAGAATAGAGATCATCATGTAGAATTATGTAATACGCAGCCCAACAGTCCGGCTGTGCTTTTGGTAAGTTGGTAACTAAGATAAGATTGCTAACTGCTGTTGCTCTGCTTAGCCGTGGCTAGGATTCCTAGGTACCAAATTATTATTATTATTATTGCTTCACGCAGCAGAGAACTAGTCAGTCGCTTATAGGACCTCTGATCTTGTGGCTGGCTTATCCCTGATTGATAGTAACTGGTATGAGGAAGAGTCCAGCAGCTTATCAATTGCAATCTGGTCTTGGGCAGGGCAATTTGGCTGCCGGAAAAGCACGTTAGGGCAGCAATAAATGATTCGTTCTGAAGCGTAGTCAGGGGCCTGGCCGGAGGCGAAGGGAGAAGAAGGGCGCCTAGCGCTTTCCGTGGGGGTGACTATACTCTATAATCAAAACCAACGCATTATCGGATTCCTTGTGCAGATCTCCGTCGGATTTTAATCTAACCCCGTCATACGGTAAGCTTAAATTAGCTTAACCCATTTCGTCATATTGCTGCTCGATAAGCATAGGAGCTCGAGACCCTCATAGTTACAAATTGCATCGGATTTGAAATTATTGATGGAATAACACACGCATTCACGCGCATTTGAAAAGTACGTACGCTCCGAACACGCTGGAAATGCCTAAAAAGGGGTGGGCAAATACTAGTAATGATTACTTATCATTATTACTTATCATTATTAGTATTAGTGCGTGAGTAACAAACAATCTGAGGTTTATGAAGGTGTGTGTGCGTGGGGAAAGAAAATTGACTTGTACTTAACTAGGCTGGCATTTGACTGGATCGGCCTCTTCTTTTCTTGTTCTTCTTTCTTTCTTTCTTTCTTTGTGTTTCTCGGCATTTTTTGTATTTTGAACTTAAACTGCTACTTATATCAATTGAATCTCTTGCTTATTCCTGTCATTACTACAATGGTTAAAGTATTATTAACTGGTGGAAGTGGCTTTATTGCTACTCATGTCTTGGACACTCTTCTCGAACATGGTCATGATGTTGTAACAACAGTTAGATCTGAAGAAAAAGGTCAAAAAATTCTTGATGCTCATCCTAATATCCCTAAAGAAAGATTATCTTATGTTATTGTAGAAGACATTGCTAAAGATGGTGCTTTTGATGCAGCAGTTAAATCTACTCCTCCTTTTGAAGCAGTTATTCATACTGCAAGTCCTTTCCATTTTAATGTAGTTGATCCTGTTAAAGATTTACTTGATCCTGCTATTAAAGGTACTACAGGAATTCTTAAAGCTATTAAAGCTTATGCTCCAACTGTTAGAAGGGTTGCTATAACTTCTTCTTTTGCTGCTATTATTAATCTTAACGGACATCCTGATACTTATTCTGAAAAAATCTGGAATCCAATTACTTGGAAAGAGGCTACCGTTGTCGGAAATCCAAGTGATAGTTATCGTGGAAGTAAAACTTTTGCTGAAAAGGCTGCTTGGGAATTTGTTGAAAAGGAAAAACCTAATTTCACATTATCTACTTTGAATCCTCCTTTGGTATTTGGACCGGTTGTTCGTTATTTAAATTCACTTGATTCAATTAATACTTCTAATACTCGAGTTAGAAATTTGATTCAAGGAGAATTTAAAGCTGCTATTAATTTACCACCGACTGGAACTTTTATTTGGGTTGATGTAAGAGATCTAGCTTTAGCTCATGTTAAAGCTATTGAAACTCCTGAAGCTGCTGGTGAACGATTTTTTGTTACTGCTGGTTATTTCTCAAATAAAAAACTTGTCGATGCTATTCGTGAATCTCATCCTGAATTAGAATCTGAATTACCTTCTAAAGAAGCAATTGATGATACTCCAAGTGATCTTTATAAAATCGATAACTCCAAGTCTGTTAAAATTCTTGGTATAAAATATCGATCATTTGAAGAATCTATTAAAGATACTGTTGATTCTCTTCTTGCTGTTGGTGCTTAGAATCTTGATATATAATGTATAAGTTTATATAAAGTTAGATATATATTAGATTTAACCTGTTCTCCTCTTGCAGGACATGGTCTCCCCTAGATGCCCAGCCAGCTCTCGCTTCGCTGGAGAATTTTAACCCCTCTGAGTCTTATTGGCCTCCAGCAGCTGGGCCAATCTACTTTTTGTCGCCCACTTGCTCTGAGGAAAAAACCGGGCTTCCGCCCGGGCCAACTTGCACGTGATTCACGTGATATCAGATCTTATCAGATGAAATTGATAACTTTAATAGGTAAACAGCCGATCTCGGAAGAAAAATTGTTCGGTTATTGGCTGAGCTGCGTGCATGGGTTGGTTCGGCAGACCGTATGTATTAGAAATGATGAAGTTGACGTTATAAAAACTCTATTTATTTTATACGAAGATAGTTTGTGACGGCGGGCGTGAAGTTTGAAAACTAGAGAGTTAATAGATGCGACCTGACTGCGAAAAATAGAGGGAGCTAAACAGGAAGCAGCCAAAAAGAACATAGGACGCGCTCAACAAGAAGTCAGACAAATTATCTGTACACCAGACCACATATTATTTAGAGAGGTTTTTTTTACTGACTGATATTTGGGTAAAACTAATCTTTTAAATATTATTGTTTCTTACGGTAGGCAGTCTGTCGCTTTTCCTTATTTGATTGGGAGAAAAAAAATATTTCCATCTCTTGAAGGCTTTCATCCAGTCTGGATCTATTGTCTAACTCTTTTTTTCTAAGTGAAAAATAGTGACTATCTGCTAGATTGAATTTCGCCCAAAACCTATCAAATGATATTCTCATAGAAGTAATTCTTAGACATGAACACCGAATATAGACCTCAGTTCGTAAGGGACCATGACGAAAATGATAGTCCGTTTAGAAACGATTCGCCCTTTCGAGGGCCGAATCGTGAAAAGCTGATTGAGGAAATCCTTAAAGGTCGTGATTTTCTCGCCTATTATGAATGTATATTGGCGGCTGCTTTTATATTGGTAGTTATATTCCATTGGTCTAATCGGCTTAAATGGTATTTGCATCGAAGAAGGACTAGAGGACACAATATAATGGGGCATAGAAAATCGGTATCTTTACAAGATGATGGTAATGACAAACAACAACGACAAACTCTGTTGACAGATCATGAACCGCTTCTAAGTCCAGTTATTCAATACGGCAGCAGTAACATATACGATAATAACAATAATGACGATACTAATGATGCTAATGATAATAATGATACTAATGATTATGACAGAAGTAATGACGCTCAAAATTTTAATGATACCAGTACCACCATTCAGGAAAATGAAGATGACAACGAGGATGTCAAAAATTCTGATAAACGTTCTATCACGGTCAATTATCTATATAACAGATTTTTCTCTCTGTTTTCTATACAACCTGAAGGCGAAGGTATGGAGAGCATTGGGGTGATGCTAGTAATTTTTATTTACATTGTTAGCTCAATCGTGTTCAGCATTTATGATGCCTTTTACCATTGGATAATTTTTGGTTTCAGATTAGGACTCCTTGCCTCGATTAATGTTCCCATCTTATATATTCTGGGTGCAAAACATAGTCCTTTATCATTTTTTACCGGATGGTCCTATGAACAAGTGAATGTGTTCCATCGATATTGTGGAACGGTATGTATAGCAGCAGTAGTTTTCCATGTTATTGTGTTTGTTTACTACTTCAGAATTGATTATCTATTCACTCATTTATGGACGATTGCTGGTATTTTGGCTGGACTTTCATTTTTCATGATAGGAATTACTTCACAGCTTAGAGCAGTTCTCTATGAACTATTTTATGCTGTTCATTTAATTGGGTTTTTAATTTCGGTTCCTGCTATTTATTTGCATATCCCCATTGCTAGACCTTACGCGGTACTTGCAGGAGTTTCTTTCTTGTACGATAGAATTGCTCGAGTTTGTTATGATTATAGAATTTTGAAGTGTTCCATTAGAACTGCTCCCGGAGATACGCTTCTGGTAGATATTCCTGTTCCAAAATCTGAAGGGGAAGAAATTGCATCATTCTTTAACCGTCCATTCAAATGGGAAACTGGTCAGCATATTTATTTAACAATTATTGGATGTGACTCTTTACAATCTCATCCATATACTATTGCATCAAGCATGGAATTCTCCAATTCTTTAAGATTAATTATTCGAGTTCGAGATGGGTTTACTAAACATCTTTATAATCAATTACTCGAAAAGAATAATGTCAGCGAAAATGAAAATCATGATTATAATAATATTGCTATAAGAAGATGGTGTATAATTCATGGACCATATGGTGTTCATCCTCCAGAAATGCCAAATCCGCGATCTCGGTCACCCCCCAAGAATGACAAGGATACCATTAAAATCATTCTTGTTGCTGGTGGAGCAGGTGTGGCTTTCACATATCCCTTATATCAAGAATATATCAATGCAAATAAAAGTCTACGAGAAATGGGTTATTCTGATTTATATGAAGTTAGATTTCTCTGGGTAATACCTCAAAGATCTTTTTGTTCTTGGATAGATGATGCTGATAACGACAATGATGTAGTGAACAAAGAATTTATGGATATTTGGGTTACTAAAGAAAAAGGTAGACCGGATATCGACCAGATAGTAGCGGAGTATGCTGGTGATATTGAAAATGAGGAGTGTTGGGTTGCAGCTTGTGGACCAGATCCTCTTTTACGGGAGGTCCGCAACTGTGTTGCTCAATTACAAGCGGAGGGGAAAAATGGAGTACATTATTATTCTGAGAAATTTGGATGGTAAACTCCATATTGTCCGGGGTCTTTAAATGAATGTGTCTCCGGAAATATAAAAGGACTTGGTCAAACCGACACCCTTTGTTTTGTCTCCGGTGACGTCTACTAGGCCTCAGACGGCTGAGTATTCGAGTACCGTGAAAATGTTGTTTTCGCTTCGTGTGGTATGATGTCTAGCTATTTGCTAATCATTTGATATTTAGTTTATTTTTTTTTATGTTTTTTTTTAGAATGTATATTCCACTTTATTTACTCTTCCGAGCACGCTCACGCTCGCGTTTAGCATAAATTTCACCAGTAAAAGGTTCTTCAAATCTCAACGCAATCAGATACATCACTAATACAAATGCAGAAATAACTATTCCAGCAGGTCTAGCAAACCAAAGAGCAGATCCTAGAAACGATAAAAAACTGCCATAATACATGGGATTATTAGTTACATTAAAGGGAAATCCAGTGACTCTTTCTTCCATAAGAATTCCAAAATAATCACCTAGGTAGGTTCCAGTGACTCCAAGTGCCCACATAGAGGAGACTACAAGAATAGATCCTAAAGCAAAAGAAGCTACTCCTAATGCTTGAAAAATTGGCTGATCAAGAAATGGGTAAATTGGCTGATCCTGAAGAGCACTCTGATAGATATGGTCTCTGTAGATACCAAGTAAAAAGATAGTGACTGCTAGTAAGTAACATCCATATTTCCTGTTCCCCAATGCTAGTTTAGTTATAATATGCGCGTTGTATTCTTAATAAAATAGTTAGCAAAATAAAGAAACCCACAATCATCCAACTTGTTCCCCCGGCTGTCAGGCAATTGGCAGGATTTTGTCTCCAGGTGGCCGGGTATTCCTTAGCCACGCTCCCATGTCCCAGAAACCGTCCCAGCTCCTTAATAGGCGGCTATTCCCATACTGCACGGGAGAAACCAATCTTTTTTGTTCTACCACCTTTTCGCTCGGGTCCTTTGCTCAAAAAAAACCAGAATTGGTCTCCCTTGTGAAGGATCAGAAAGAACATTCTGACTTTAAAGAGTCGGACTGCAAGGAATTGCTCGATAGGGCAATCCTCGTGGAAGGAGCGTTTTAATCACTTGAGACATGAGGAGATTAACAAGCCATAGTACTAACGTCATTGACAACTGGGTATGTACTTACCTGTTCTAGCGGCAATGTTCCAAAAAATAGGATTGAAGGCTATACTAGCTAAAGACCCTATTTTCGTTAGCTTAGGCGTCAGATCATTCGCCAGCATAACTTACATTGGAAACTAGGTTTGCTATAATCAACCAATTCGACGAGCTTAGCAGCAATATCAGCCATTTTTAAATTGACAAACTGGATAGTAGAGAAACAAATAAGGAATTGAAAACAAAGAAAAAGAAGAAAAAAGTAAAAGAAGTAAAGGATGGCGAGCCCTTTTTAATCTGGTAGAGATCCCGAACTGGAATTTCACATGCCATATTTATGTTAACTTCATACGCTTCTAGAGACATGTTATGCAAGGGCGCGCAATGGCGCGCAATGGCGAACGGCTGAGATTACGTGTTTGTTTGTGAGTGGCCGGTCGGGCCAACGTAAACCGGGGAAACTCTATGATAAGATAACAGGCACATCTTTCTTTTTTATCTTCGATATTGATTAAGTATAAAATATATAAAATAATTATTAAATCATAACACGCACCGTACATCTAACCAATCGTTTAAGGTCGCCGCCCTACTATAGCACTCAAGTTTGTCTAGCACACTCTAGACCTACTTCTCCCAGCTATGGATCATCTAAATGATACCGAATATATTTCTCGCGAAATAGTTTGTATTTTGTGACAAGAGGTTTCTCTTTCTGTAATCTAGTAATCTAGTAATAAAAGCTTGCATTTTCTTGATTTATCGCTATCATCAAATTCCGTATTGTATCTATAAGAATGATTCATCTCATAGATAGCTCTAATAAATTTGGCCAAGGGAATCATGTTCCTTTTGATAGCAACCCATGCATCCAGATATTCCAAGTTAAAACATCAGAAGTGAAATGAACTAGTTATGAATTGATAAGCAACTTGAGAGCAGTAGTACAACTCAAATAAGTATGTGACATTGTATCCATAGCAGTACGACAGAGAGGACAAGGTTTCTCCTTATATAGCATATAGGTACTTGGGTAATAAATTCCTGATCCCATCTCCCAATAACGGGCAACCGATGTAATAGAAATAGATGAAGTTTTTCTCCTGCTATAGCGTCTACCTTACGTACCTCCTGTAAGTTTAGCCATATTTCCGGAAAGAATCATATTGTCCTTGTCGATGAATAAATTCTGGATGTCGTAGTACTCCTTTCTTTTCACCTTCTTTATTCCACAAACGATGAAAAGTACCTTTTCCCAACTGATACCCAAATTTATCTTTATAGTCCGTAATTAATTATTGGAAGATCTGGGTGAAAGATATATATATATATATATTTTATCTTCCAAGTCTCTAAATAGCCTCGAGATCCTGATATTTCAATTACGACCATATCACTTGGAAAAAAAGACTTCCCGTCCGATCAATCATATAATTAAATTAAATTAATTCCAAGCAAACATTAATGCTGTGACGTGTTAATTGTTAACGCTAATATGTGCAACTGTAGTATATCACTGCAGCAAGATCTAACCAACCAGTACTCAGGTTAAGATACCTCAAAATTTTATATAATGTGGATTACCAGCAGGGTTCCCAAAATTATTAGTTAGTCAAGATCGTGTTGGAATGCAAGGGAATTCGTTCGAAGGAGTATGTACCTATATTATTAGGCTATGTATAACAGGATAACAGTTATATGGTCATGATCACGCATGTATACATATATATTATAGATCTCGCGATAATATATAAATTTAAGACAGCTTGTACGGCTGATTCATGCAAGATTTCAATCTAGGGTGCTGCTGTGCTTATCGGTAACCTAATGATTAGATCCTTCATGCATAATTTCCTTATTGAGCGAATATAATTGTAGATAAAGTTCAGCTAGTGGAAATTGGGGAATGCTTAGTATATAAAGGGAAAAACAGGATGCAGTAACAGAATTTTGCAGACAATATAATTCAATCAATTTTTATTATTCCTTTGCTAAATATTGTGTTCCGTTTTGACAAAAATTTCGAGTTGTTCTCTATTCTCCTCACGAGAATCTAACAAGATGGATTCATACGAAAATGATATTTCTTTACCAGAATACCACAAAAATCAAGACTGGGCTCATGAATACGATTACGTACCCACTGTTCCTCGACCATCAGAAAAAAAAAAAAAAATTGGCAATTTTCATCTTGGCATTCTTTTCAAGTTTGCAACATGGTCAGATTTGATTCTGGTAATCCCGGCTCTTCTGATCACTATTGCTTCTGGTTTAACTACTCCGGCTCTAACTATTCTTCTCGGACTGATATTCAATTCACTATCCCAATACTCTGATGGTAAAATGTCTAAGGATTCCTTCATGAATGAAGTATTGACCTGTGTCGCTGGAATCTTTTCCTTGGGACTTGCTATGGTATTTCTCAGCTGGGCAATGGTCAGTCTGTGGAGCATATTTGGTGATAGACAGGTGAGAAGAGCAAGAAAATTACTATTTTCATCTTTAATCTATCAGGATATGCCGTGGTTTGATAAAAATACTGAAGTGATGGGCCAGTTATCCGCGGCACATAGAAGTATTGAAGAGGTAAGATTAGCAACCTCCGTAGCGCTATCTTTTGTTCTACTTGGGTTAGTGACAATTATGTCATCATTGTCTTTATCCCTCTATCAATCATGGTCATTGACTTTGGTCTCCCTTGCGGGACTTCCGGTTATTTTCTTAGTAGGAATTTTTATCAGACATCCTATCAAAAAGAGTATTTTATCTAGTAAACAGGCCATTACGTCTGCTTCTGACAGCATACACTGGTCTATTTCATCTATTTCTACGGTTCAGATTTTCCAAAGAGAGAGATTCGAAAGTAAGAAATTTGACAACTATTTGGAGCAAGCTTGTAGAGCATCTAAAACAACATGTAAAGTCATGAATTTACAGGAATCCTTATTGAGAACAATCATTTTGGTAATGTTTGCACAGTCGTTCTTTTTTGGAAACTATTTGATTAAAACAGGAAAAATAAGCTCTGGGGCAGTAATGATAGTATTCTGGTGTTCCTTATCTGTCGCTCAGACTTTTCGAGGCTTAACTTCTCAACTTATGTACCTTCAAAAGGGATTTGTTGCAATGGCTAAATTGATAGACTCATTGGACCCTGGTGCTGATGCTCTTCATAATTTCAAACGAAAAATAGGATTATATGCTGCTCCTGCTACTGGCGAAATTTTATTTAATAACGTAAGTATGATCAACCAAGTCTCTTTGAGAACGATCTGAGGCAGTATTTCAGACATCTAGAACTATAGACCATTGCTAGTCCGTCCCTTGTTTTTGGCTCCGTAGTCCGGACATTCTTCCTAACTCTTGATTCGCGTAGAGCACTTTACGGATTCAACCCGAGCAAAACGAGCAAGGAGGAAAGGAGGACAAACGGCGAGAGGGGAGCGGTGAAGTACGGGAAGCTGAGTGGAGCAAGTGTTTTTTAGGTAACTTCCTTATTAACTTCGATTAGATAAACTTCAAATATGCGTCACGTCCTGAAATGATACTTAAAAGATTCTCTCTTCATATCAAACCAGGACAAATGACCTTCATAGTTGGTAAATCAGGATGTGGAAAGTCAACCCTGGGAAACATTCTATTAAAACAATATGAAATAGAATCTGGATCTATCTTCATTGACGGCCTATTATTTGATACAATTAGTCCACGTTGGTTGTCTGATAATATCTTCGTAGTAGAACAGCAAAGCTTTTTATTTGATATCGACATTGAAACAAATGTGAAAATGGGAACGTTCAGAGGGAATCATCACCAAATACAAAACACTGAAGTCCAGTTTGCCTGCGATGAATTCTTAGTCACCGATTTTGTTAAAGACTTGCCTGAGGGATGGAATACTCCTGTTGGTCTTCAAGGATCTAACTTAAGTGGCGGACAAAGACAGAGAATTGCTCTTGCCAGAGCCAGAATTCGTGATGCCCCAATTATGATTTTCGATGAATCTCTTAGTGCAATGGACTCCAAAATGAGAACGAAGTGCATGGACGAGATAAAAAAGTACCGACAGAACAAGACTACAATAGTGATCACCCATGAACTCACTCATGTAGGAGAATATGACTACTTGTATTTAATGGAAAATGGGAGAATTGTCGAGCATGGTTTAAGAAAAGTTCTTGAAATGAAAAATTCTCCTAAATTAACTGCTCTTTTGAATACTTCTGCTTCCGTTTCCATCACTCCATCTGATGTTATTAATGGACGATTTGCTAATCCAATAAGTAATCAGTTCGACGAAGAAAGACAGAGACAACAACACCGTCGTTCGTCCGTGTATAGTCAATCAAAATATGACAATGTTCGAATCAATAAAATATCAACGACCGATGAGGAGCAATATATTGAGTCGAAGGTGAAGGCTTGGAAGGAAAAAAAGCGCATTTCTACAATTTCATTATTATTGCAGTTAATTTTAACACTCCCTGATAAAGGTTTGTTTGTATTAGGTATTGTTTCTTCAATTTTGAATGCTCTCACTAATCCACTTTTTTCATTTGCATTTTCCAATTTACTGAATGCGATCATTTTGCAATCACCGCCAACCCCAGGAAGCTCATCGTCATCCTTTCATCCTCTTGGAGGAATTCAGAAACGGCAGCAGACCCAGGAAACGTGGAGCGATTTAACCAAATGGTCCCTAGTGGTAGTATCGATTGCGATAGCTGACGGAATTACCACATATGGTAAGACAGCTCTGGATATATCTTCTGAAAAATGGCTGAAACAAATTCGATCAAGTTCTCTGAAGAAAATTTTGGCAAAAGATTTATCGTGGTTTAAAAGCGAAGAAAACTATTGTACTTGTTTGACAAGTTTGATTATGAATGACTCCGAAGCTGTTAGATTAATCCTGGCCCGTTTGTGTAGTAGCATTGCCAATTGTCTGATTCTAGGTGTTTTTTCACTTAGCTGGGCATTGGCAACTGGATGGCAACTTAGTCTGGTAGGACTATCTCTTATCCCATTTTTCTATATTTCTACAACATGGTATAAAAATTTGATTCATAAATGGGAGTCACTTTACAGAGCAGAAACCAATTCTGTCATTAGCTTAATGGATGAGATTGTATCTGGAATAAAGTCGCTTAAGTTATTGTCTCTTGAATCCTTTTTTAAGAGAGAAATAGAGAAGAGAGAAAATTCTGTGACTAATATAGCCTTCAGGCGTGCGGTATTCATTGGACTTGGTTTTGGGGTGAGTCGAGTCTTCATTTACATAGCTCAAGGATTACTTTTGTGGTATGGAATGAAAATGATATCAACAGGAGAATATTCCGCTCAACAGTCGATGTTAGTTTTCACGTTGCTTGTATTTTCTTTAGTCACACTTGAACAAACTGTGGCCTCGATACCAGCTCTCAGCAATGGATTTGAAACCAGTGAAAATATATTACAATTGATCAAAGAGGATTCAACTACATTGAAAAGCAAAGGCTCAAGAAATGATAGTAATCATATCCTAAAGATAACTTCGGGGATTATAGAATTCCGCAACATCGACTTCAGCTATTCTTATCTGCCAAGTGTTCTTGAAACTTCACCCGATAATTTTGGTGACAACCAGCTCCTTGTATTAAAGCAATTGAGTTTCTATATCAGAGAAAAGGAAGTGGTTGCCATTACCGGACCTTCAGGATGTGGCAAATCGACAATTGCAGGACTTATTACCAAACTGTATGCCCCGCAGGCAGGTGCCATATACGTTGATAATAAAAATATCAGATATGTGAATACTCAATCTATAAGGAAATCTGTGGCTCTTGTTAACCAAATGCCACTTTCGTTCTTTGAAGGTACGATTTCCGAGAATCTACAATATGGTTTAGAAAATGATTCGATTCCTGAGAGTATGAAAATGGAGTTGATTCGTAGAGCTTGCCGCGAATGTGGATTGGATCAATTCATAATGGAACATCTTACTGATGGTTATGAAACTAAGATTGGCAATTCCAATAATTCGGGAAGCTCGTTATTATCAGGTGGCCAGTTGCAGAGACTTGGCATAGCCCGGGCCTTATTAAGGAATCCGAGAATACTCATTCTCGACGAATGTACCTCGGCATTAGATCCTCAGTCTATAGACGTTATTAAGCAAATGATCAGCTTCCATCGGACCGTAAGAGATATGACTATTATAGTGATAACACATCAAGAAGATATGATTGAAGGAGTGGATAGAGTCATTAATCTCGATTTGTTCAAATAATATAGCCTTTTACAAAAATTTTGACTTGAATATATTATTATTATATCGCCGTCGCCACCCTATCTCCACTTTAGGGATCCCGATGTAGTCTGAGCAGTAACAGTCAACTACTTGATTTCTTTTCTGTCCTTAACTTGACAAGGTCGAAATTGATATCCTGTGCGAATCGTGGCGCCGAGACTCAGCCCCGGCCGGAATTACAACCAGGATTTCTAATCAGATAAGTATTATTATATTTATCTATTCAAGTTCTCAAATTTAACATAAATTCTCCAGACATTCTACTGACAAGTTAAACTAATTCAAATGAAGAGTGATATATGGAACTTCAACATCTTCACCTTCACGATCATCAGTAACAACTTCAAATATTAAAGTCTTGGCATGAGGAGGAATAGGCTTCCTACTGACAAGTTCAACTAACTTAGTCAACTGAAGTTCTAATCGTTCTTTTCTCTTAGCAGCAGGATGGAACATGGCATACAATAGAGTTGTGCCAGTTGAAACCATTGTGATTTCTAATCCCTCATTTTCCTTAAATGCATCAAGAAGTTCTTGAAGAGTTATGTCCTTCTTATGAATATCGAACCGGCCCCAAATCCTATCAATCTTCTTGCCGTTATACTCGAGTTTTGTAGAAGCAATTGGCTCGGAAAAGCCAAAGAAAGGTAAGGCCAAATTGATGAAACCATTCTTAAAATGTTCAATCTTCTTGTTTTTACCATCAACAACTTTAGTTAACTCTAAACAGACAAGGCCAGTAACAAGCGAAGTTGTCGTGGCGATTGCTGGAATAATTCTACCAGCAATAAACTTAGTTTTAGATTTATCAGCTGGTTCAATATCATAGTTTCTGGCTCTAAGATTCGATGCAGCAGTAATGAAATCAATATGATGATTTGTATCATCATCCTTTTCAAATTCAACAGGTATAAGCCTAAATCCTGCAAGAGAAGAAGGCGGTGGTAAACTTTCAGCAAGTCTAACGATTTCATCGCGATCATCACCATCTGCAGAAGTTGGAACAGGATCATTATCATTGGCCTGAATAGCAATACCTGAGCGAGGAGTAAATTCTGGTACTTTGACGGATCCAAGAATTTTAGCATATTCCTCTGGGGTACTCTCAATATCACTCTTAAGGCCATAGTTAAAAGCATGTAAATTAGCGGCAGCGACAATAAAATTAAAATGATCCTCGTTATTAATATCAAATTTAAGAGGAGTGGGAGCTCGTTTGGGGCCACTCCAAAACGATGTACCGGTGGAAGTTACGGCATCCTTAGGGAAATTATAAAGAAGTTGTTGAATATCATCGTTAAATTTTATCTCAAATTCTAAGCGAGCCCAAGCAATACATTGTTCAAACCTGAGAGGACGATCTGACACCAAGAACGAGTAAATCGTATCAAGAATTGTCTTTTGGTCACCACTATGCTTCAAGGTACTCTCAACAAAATTAGGTTGAGAAAGATATAAATTAACATTCTCTGCAGAATCGGCAAAATAACCCTGGAATAAACTCTTAGCCCAAGCAATAGTATGATCAATCTTATTAGGGAAACTTCGTAAAGTACAAAGAGGAATACTCTTCTCAGGAGGATCTTGTGAAGATGAATAACTTTCAGTTAAATCTGGATAAATAACTTGAACATTACCCTTTGTACCCAATGTACCACTCTCCAATAAAGGTTTACGGAAGAACACACATCTTCTGTCAACATAAGTACGAGCATCAACATTATCAAGGGCATTGGTAACAAAATCAAGTGAATTCCAGAAATCATCATTAAAAATATCTTCGGTCTCAGGTCCAACTTTATCACCCTTAGCTTCAATTTTACCAGCCAATTCTGGGTTGATTGTTACAGCAGCAGAAGCAGCTACGGAAGATTTTTGTTTACCCACATCAGCAGGTCGGAATAAGAATTGACGATTTAAATTACTCTTTTCAATCGAGTCATTATCGGTGACAATGATTTTGCCTACAGGACCAGTTCCAAGTCCTAATAAAGCCCAGTTTTTTAACATTTCACAACCAATAGCCCCAGATCCAACCAAAAACACTTTCAAATTGCGCAGTTTGTCTATAAATGTTTTACCGAAAATAGCAATATTACCATCATATCGTGACCCTACCGGAGCAGCATCTTGTTCAGTAATTGATTCAGCTTCAGCAGGTAAACTTTCTAAAGAATCGAAATATGCCCATTGACGAATAGGAACAAATTTACCAGAGCAAGCCTTTAAAACTTCCTGAGCAACCAATCCACCAAACACAGCAGCCATTGGAGCATAATCACCTCTAGCCTGATAGGATAGTTGTCTGATTAAGTCTTCATTTAATTCTTCATTATCCTGTTTCAATACATCAGGGTATTGGGCAATAACACTTTTAGCAAGATGAATAACTTGATTAGAATCCTCTTCATTATAGGATCTGGGTAAATTACCATTATTTTTATTAGCAAAAGCATGAAGAGCTAAAAATCCAATATGAAGTTGAGCAGGGCGATCAGATTTTGCAAAATCTGTAACCAAATAATCTGGATCACCCAACTGAACTTCCAATGGGTCAAACTCAATTTCTATTGGCTTCTTAACCTGAGTGAAAACTCCGCCTTTAATATATCCTTCACCCAATCCGGAAACATCACCAATATTGAAAGTAAAAGGACCAGTCACTTTAACTTCACGTGGTTGGCCATTATTAAGTCCCGCAAGACCTTCTATCTCAGAGAATTTTACCCAATCACCATCTTCTAAACCATGACGAGTCTCATCTAAAATAGCTACGGTTCCATCATTCTCAATTGCAGAGATAATACCTTGTTGAGGCTCTTCGCCAGTTGCGTCAAAGACTTGGAATTTATCACCAAAATCAACAAATACCGATCCAAACAGTCCTCTAATATCAGTCGAAATAAATTTAATTCCATGTTTATGAGTGAATCGATTAATTTTAAGTTGAGTTTCAATATCAGTTTCTGTAAGAACAACAACTTGGAATCTAGAAATAATCTCTTCATCTAATTCAGGACCATCAATTACTGATACAGGTACATACCGATTTAATTCAGCCAATCGAGGGGCACTTAATGAAGCTCTTGAACCAGTTCCATTAGCTATATCTTCTTCAGTAAGGAAGAATTGACTTGATAAGTCTTCAATCTTTGGAGGGTTGGGATCATATAGGGCAATACTTTTAACACCAGCAAGAGTAACATTCTTAGCAATTTCAATACCTAATCCTTTAAGTCCCACGATAAGAATATTTGATTGAGCCATCCGTTTCATAGCCTCTCTTCCTAAAACATATAATTGACGTGAATATAGGCCCTCATCAATTTCATCAGCCGGAGCCAATTTATCAACATTCATCTTATCCTCATAAGACTAAAAAGAGAAGTTAGCACATACTAATCTGGAGATCTGTTCATGATCCCATATATCACCGGCACACTTCCCAAGAAGTGATATAATTCCCTGCTATCAGCTTTGGGTGTATGGATTTCTTTATATTTTGCCACCAGCGGCAGGCGGTTAATTCAAGAGATTCCATTCTCTAGCTATACCTGGGATCAGATCAGTGTCCTGGGTCCTCGATTCACTATAGGACAACGGCACTGAATGTTTGTCTCAGACCCTGTTTGCCTCCAGCGAACAATATCGTCAACGACGATTCTTCTGTCCAGTTTCAATTACTTACCGATGCCATTCTTTCTCTCTCTCTCTAATCTAGTTATATACCTATTATTATATAGCAAGAAAAATAAATATGTGATTTTATCTGATTCTATTCAAAAATTCGTATGTAAATAATCGTGAAATTGTGATTAGTAAATGTGTAGATGGGTGGAATCAACTTGGCCTGTAAATAAAGGGATTATTACTGCGTCGTATTATTGTAATATTTAGTTCTTTAACCGGTAGTACTTTAACAGAATAAAATAGTAGAAGGTTGAGGAAGATGTGAGAATTTCATGTGATGATATAACGTTAAGCTAGCTAGTTACATGATATAAAGTTTTTTTTGCTGGCTATAGATAGCTTACATAGATATTAGACAATAAATGATTATCAATCAAAAAAACGATATAAAATTATATGTATGTATATATATACTAACGCACAATACAAATAGAACATCATTTATTGATTTATAAGCTATATATGCATTAACAATTGTATCGACTATTCTGTAGCACTGATACACTTAACTGATCCCAGTAGGAATAGTAGGAAACCTCAACAAACCTCAACGAACTAATCTATTAGACAGAGGAAACTCTTCTACTCCTCTTTAACAGTGAGAGCAAAAATTTAAAAGAATTTTATTGATTGACTGATTGATAATTCATTTAACCGTTATTGTCTAGAATTTTATTAAACAAATGCGGTTTTTATAGTAGTAGAGCATCAGGATTCGTAATCAAACCGAATTTAGTGAAGGATTATTCTCTAGGGATAGTTAAATAAGATATATTAGTGTCGCTGGCTATACGTAGCTTACATAGACAATAAATGATTATCAATCAATCAATCAACAAATGTAAAACTTGGTGTAAACCCATTGCTTCAATTCCTTTAAGTCCCATGTCGGGAGATACCTTATTTATTAACCCAGCATAGGAATCATGGCCGTTTAGGCACTTCCAAATCAGTATGTAGATCTGGATGGGCCTTGTAAAAAGATTACGAAACCTAAAAAAGGGGGTTGAGCTGTAGATGTCGATTGATTGATTGATAATCATTTATTGTCTATGTAAGCTATTTATAGCCAGCGACACTAATATATTAAATATCTTATTTAACTATCCCTAGAGAATAATCCTCCAATAAATTCGGTTTACTTAAGAATCCTGATGCTCCACTACTATAAAAACCGCATGGGAAAAATTGAATGAAACAACTCGTAGAAGTCGTTAATTAAAAATTGCAATTACACCCAAAATAACGTCGAGGTTTTACACACATATTATTATTAATCTTAACCATATATTTCTAAAACGGAGCCGAACGTTCAGAATTCTAATTCAACTATTTTCTAGATCTTATACATTTCTGTAACGGACTAAAAGGTAGTTTAGACCGTTCAGGTTACAGGGTTCTATTGTTCAAGATATTGTAGAATAATTCTAATAGATGTCAGTAAACTTAGTAGAGAGAGTAACACAATATATTATTATAATTCCACTTACCTAATAGATGTCAGTAAACTTAGTAGAGAGAGTAACACAATAATCAAGTGTGACCTCTCT
>JAJMIF010000017.1:162098-198633 GCA_030583505.1 Sugiyamaella castrensis | reverse complement strand
TTTTTTTTTTTTTTTTTTTTTTTTTTTTTTTTTTTTGTTGACCAGTCTTCTTAATATTGAAGACAAATTGCGTTTTGGTTCTCGAACGAGAGATTGTACATACGCTTAACTCATAGTGTCTCTTGAACAATTGTACCTATTAACGACATCTCACTAATCAGATCGATCTAACTGAAACAGAAATTCGCCACTTGGCAACTATAAGTCCCTAGCTGGAAAGCAAGCTATGTATGTTTTATATCTTAGAAACGTGGATGACTGTTCCTGGTTATACATACAGTGTACATACATACATAACACCATAATATACAATATATGCAAAAAGCGAAGAAAAGAAAGATATTATCTTTGCCAAGCAAACGGATCGCGGAGATGGAGCTCACTCTGTCCGGTCTAGGCCCAATGTCTTTTTCGCTTCCCGGGATGGGGAAGCCCGAGATCCCGTTGTTTATTCAATTTCAAAAAATCGGTTCATTTCGGATTCTTTTTATAACATATACACAGAGTACTATTATGCAAGTGCTGACCAGTGTATGTAGTGCGAGTATGACCAGTGACAAAACAACCTAGGCCTATTAACGTTAGCGTGCCTATCCCGCGACTCAGGGGATGTGCCTTCAACAAGACAACAACAAAAGTACGATCCAATTCAGAGACGCCATGCTATTATGGACTAAATCGCCTACAACGTATGGGACACAGAGAAAAGATTAGATATCAAAGAAATACCAAAATAGCGGACGAATAACACCGATACAATGAATATAAGGATAAATGGATTGACGAGTAGCATCAAAGACGTAAAAGCTCAGACAGCTCTAGGCGACACTATTAGAGCATCTTTTAAAGGAAGGGATAATTTTTTGACTAATTAAAAACAACTGATCCTCCAAAAGAATCCAACAGGTTATAAAAAAGGTAACCTTTGTAACAAGAATATAAGAATATAATAAGAATATAATAAGAATATGTAATACATGTATAGATAAAGTTAAAGGAAGGAAAAGAAAGAAGAATAAACGATAGACCAGAACTTCCAGAAGTAACCTATAATAGAATATAAATCGATAATATCCCATTAAACCAGAGGCCATAGGACTATAAATAGGGAAAGTTTGCAGCTCGTCGATAGAGGCAAAATGTTAGAGGCACCTTCAGCGACTGGGATTGGTCGAGTTCTCGAGCCCAGCGAGAGCTGGCGGGTCTGGGGCAGACGGGGAAGGAGGCCGAGGCTGAGGGAGCTAAACTCAGCGGGTCTTGGGCAGAATACACTAAAGGCAGATGAGTACCCTAGTCTCTCAAAACCCACAAGAAGTGACTTTACGGTCTTTACCAGACGAAAGTAGGCTTAAGTAGCCATAATCATAAATTATTACATAATCTTAACTCGAACATTTATCTTATTGTTACATAATCTTTGGAACCCGCTTATGTCAACCTAACCAAGTAGTCTCTATACCCTTGCCCATATCTAAGAATAATAACTAAAAAATTTTGGGCTGCCGTTCCATAACGTGCGCTACATTATTAATTAATTAATTAACTCCAGGTTCTGCCAGCGACTCTTCGTGTATGAATTAATTCAGACCTTGACGCAAACTTGTTCTTTTTCGTTTCTTCCTCTTAATTAACTTAGAACAAGACGTATTAGCTGTTTATTTACTATCTTTTGATATTCGTTTCGAGTTCTAGATCAAGGAAGGGATAAAGTATGACCCTATAGATTTGGGCTACGTTTGTATTAGAAATGTAATTTCGGATACAATAACAACAGTAACAGTAATAGCAACACCGGTAATAACTACAGCAACAACAATTAATATTTTATTGAGGTCAACTCGGTTCGGGGCTAACTAGTACCGGGTTACTATATCTTAACTTAAGAAGAAGAAAAATACGGATAGAATTACGATATGGCCATGACACGAACTGCATCTGACACGGGGAGTATCTGGAATGATATTTGTGAACCTGTAAGTTTAAAGGAGAGGAAGTGATCTAGGGAGAAGACGAAATATAATTGGCCTAGCGGTAATAAGAGAATCTGGTTGGACAGCAGTTACTGAATGTAAATGATGATATCCTTAGTCCCGCAAACGGCATTTTTGTTTCTGTGCTCTAATTTGAAGACCCAATATGACTAACTAATCGTAGAAGGCAAAAAGATTCAAATCCACCAATAGAAACTTCTCCAAATCAGACCAAAACGGCTCTCATCGTCCTATAGAAGAAGAAACAAACATCACAAGTCATCTTCATTACGATGATGTTAAGAGGTTTAATGAACATGACTTTGACCGCTTAGTCGATAAAACTGTAGTGGACCCAAAGTATGATCCAGCTTCATATCTTCCACGTTCTTTAGATGAACGATTAAACTTAAAGAATGATGTATTGATAATTGAGAATGAAGATGTTCAAATGCAGGAAGCAAAACAACAACAAGAAGTAGAAGCCGGGGTCGAATATTTCGAAGATGATAACAATGATTGTTGCTCTTCTATGAATAGTCCTGGCGGAATAATAATTGGCGACAACTTGTCACAGGATTCATGGAGATCCTTTACTAATGGTCATTCTCATCAAATAATTGAATCGCCTTTATCTTCGTCCCCCCCTCCCGTAAGTCTTCGTTTCACTATGGGATTCCGTAAAGACTGTGAGAAATGCGTCAACAATGTCCGTGGGCATTACTCCCATTGGGTGGTAGAGAGAACCGTCAATCAATACTAAAATGGCATAACACAAAAAAAATATTCTATTTATTTATTTATTTATTACATAAGTTTCACTAATTGCTTCAATTGTTAAACAATTAATTCACCTGAGCATACAGATTCTGGCTGAGAAGGGTCCATTAAACTAACGAGATCCGGGAGACGATCGGATCCGTTTACCTCTGTGGCGGCTGGACTGGGCTCGCTTCAATCGACATTGAATTCCCAGGGAAGATGAGAGTGACTTGGAGATACCGGACTCAAGTTTGTTACCTAATTTATACCTAAACTATGATTGACCACTCCAACTAAAATTCGGATCCTTTCAGCTTAGATAATTTCTTAGATTGCTATTTATATATTCTATAGAACTTGATAATTATTATTATGTCATTAATTGATGTTTTCATCCTCAATACGCTCTTCTCTATAGCCATTGACTATGTCTGTCCCGGGTTTTGCCTGCCCAAACTTCAAGCTCCTCTTACACTCAAGAGCAGTCTGTTGTCATTTTACAAAAATTAATCTCTCAAACGAAATTCTATCTCCTACCTAAAACATTGCAAACGACCTAATTCACGTTGCTGTACAAGTTTTGTCACGAAATATCTCAAAATTCTCGCAGCATCTAACCTGATAGTTGGCGAATATGCGAAACGAAAGTGTGTCTCTAAGAGCAAAGTTTAAAAGATCAGAACGCTTAATTCATGGACTCTTCTCCTCAGATTCCGCATCCCTGTCCGATACGAGTTCTTCTCTAACTTTCAGCCTGGTGCGCCGCGGTAAAAGCCCGAATATAAGATGCCATGAAAAATCTACTCAGTTTAAACCAAGGTTACCAGCATTATGCTTCAAGATATAATCACAGTTACATTTCTGCTTCAGTACCAGGACTAGTTATTTGAATTGAATGAGCAGTGGCTAGATCCTTTAATGCCTTATTCTCCTTAATCAGTCGATGAAGAAAATCTACCGATTTCTGAAGAACGACAGCCTCACTTCTACTTTGAGTAATATCAACACCTGGAACAAGTTCACAAAGTTTATCGAATTCTTGCCGAATAGCCAATCGCCTACGCTGTTCGGATGCAATATGATTGGCCTTCTTTTCCTCATTAGAAAGAGCTTCTCCTTTCTCCCTTCTAGGAAGAGGAGCAGGTAAGGAGGAAGCCTTACGGCGGATTTTCTTTGGAGGAAGAGGTTCTAATTCTGAAGAACTTTTCTCATGGTTGGCCATATTTGTAAAAGATAGGAGATAAACACCCAATTCAACAATTTACTATAAAACCATTCAAACAAGCATAATAAAAAATGAAATGAGGATATGTTTTGTTAAAAACCCTCAATAATATAATGTCCTAATCGCTCTATCGTTGCTCAACAACCTATATATCTTAGTTGCCTAAGCACTCCCAAGAAAGATCTAGCCAAGTAAAGTATAAGAACCTTGACCTCAACCTATATTCATATACTTTGAAGTAACCAGAAAATAGTAAACTATGAACTACTACTACTCAGTCAATTCCTTCATATGTCCGTAGCATTTTCACGTGCAAGAACTATGCCCATATATATATGCGTGCATTGGTGAGGCGCGCGAATTCAAAATAGTTTCTTACCCGGCTTTTATTAACATCAAAATCAGACTGTTATGAGTCAAATAACCAGAAATGATATTAAAAGACTAATGTCATAATATTTTTCCAATGTTAGATAGATTTATAGACGAAATTTATTGAAAAATTCATAGGGATTTAATTATGACAGATCTATGAATCATAAAAATCATTCTAATCTGGTGGAGGTAAACCCTTACCACTATCTCGATGAGATAACAAGCTTAGCTAGCTAGCTAGCGAATATGGTGCGGCTTCTTATACATTGCCCAGACGAAGATATCTCATTGTTGATACCGGAAGCAGGAAATTCAAGATCAAGAAATTCATTTCAACTAATCATACTAATGCCAATTGCTCTATTCCGTTGATTCACTGCTTCGTTACTATTAACAATGTCCACTACTTCTGCTGGTACCTACATCGAAGATTTTTTCTACCTTTTAGTCGGTGTAAAGTTGAATATATTTTTTCCAAAGGACTTATTGATCCTAAAATTGGATATTCTGGTGGTGAAATTTCCTTCTTAAAAGAAGTTTGTTCATGCTGAAGCAATTCAATTCAGCTTGAAAAACTGGTCCCAAATCTGCAAGTCTCTCTGTGGGGTGTTTGCGGCAGTGGGATGAGAACCCAGTAGGCTTGGCCACCGTAAATTCGGTGAAGCTATGAAATGAGCCCTCTCCTGGAATGACATAAATTACTTTATTAATTTAAAAAAGATAATTCCATATTTCATTCCAATATATATACATGTTCATTTAATTTAATTAATCGATTGTCTTAGAGAGATAACGATAACTCAAGCAGAGCGAAAATAAGTTGGGGAAGGGTCCAGGGCGAGAGCTCAGAGCCTAAAGTTATTCGGGCATTAACTGTTACGTCATTTTTTTCATTACTAGCCAATATAAAACTCTTGTTTCCCAGCAGGAAAGAAAAATTCGCGACCATAGTTCACAGCATTGAAAGCAATTAGGCCAGAAGCAACTAAAGGAGTAAATCGCATCTGCCGTAACGCAGCGCGTCCATTAACCATAAGATATAATGTACTCCACGCTATTATGAAGTTAGATAAATAAGATCAAACCGAGAAAGCCAATAGACAAACACTAAACGATTAAGATTCTTCTACCAGGAGAATAGAAGTCCACCTAATGAAAGGTAGATCCATGCGTTGCTTGCATATTTTTTACATACCCGACGTGAATCCTGCGCCATTAACTAAATCACCATCGTAGATAATAAAACCTCCTAGCGCAAATATGGAACCAAATCCAGCAATTGAAGACTTGGAAGGTTTGAACTTAAGTTTTTTGGAAGCGGTTGGCCACATTAATGCCACTATGATATAGTTAGAACACAGAAAAAAGACTGACCGAATTAGATACGATCTTAACCTCGAGTGAAGCAAGCAATGGTAGCTTGAGGTAAAGACCATGCTCAAATATCTGGCAGTATTTATAGAACTTACAGTTCAATGATGACAAGGCGGCAGGAAGGGGTGTTTTTGATGAATTGTAGATAAAATCGAGAGCATTGGAAGTCGAAGAAGATAGAGGAGTAGGTGGTGGTTGTTGTGGCTCTGGGGGGATATTACTACTACCAAGCTGAACTGACGACATTTTTTAGAGCAACCCAAGAGAATACTTCCGATAAAGACTTAAAAATAACAATAGATATACAAGGTGGAATAACTAGATAGGTAGCCAGCTAGACGGTAGAAGTAGAAGAAGGTACTTAAGATAAGGATCAAGGAGGGGTACCTGCATCACGAATCGAGAGATGGTTATCCTTTGTCTCTTATTAGAATATTTTATATAGCAAAGTCCGTTTAAAGGTTGATTCTTTCGGCCCTTTCAGTATATAAAGATTATTCACAGTTAGAATTTCTAGCTTTATGCATGTTTTTTTATTCTTTTATACGAACTTGAGTTAGTGAATTACTGTACTGTACTGTACTGTACCTAACAAACTCCAAAAGAAATATTCGCTTATACAGTACAGGCTTGGAGAAAGATAAGTTTACGAGAGAAAATATTCTCTTAAGAGCTCAAATGACCATTTTATTGCCCTTTTTCACTTGGAATATTCTTTTAAACACTACAAATATTTAGTGCGATCTCACTCAGATTTGCGGACTGACTTCACATACAAGAAATAAATCATCGGGAAGTTGTTCTGATTGACGTTAAAATCACTAGTTCGGATGTGGTAGCAGTCATAGTTGATCTGATAATATCTCTAGGTTCCTAGCGTCGGAGTAATCTCATAATCGTATTCGAAATTGAACTCACAATTGAACTTGAAAAATCCCAACAGTAGAATTTAGATCTACTACTATTGACTGTAATTTGACTGTAATTTTGACTGTAATTTTGTTGATAACTTTTCAAACTTGTTTTTATCATTCGCTCTCTACTTGCTCACCAGTTTAGCCATATGGTGAGCTCTGTGGAGATAATCTTTTAGACATAATTTCACCTCTTCATAGAATTTGTTTGGCCCGACCTTTGGTCCGAGCTTTGAGGATCCAGAAAAATATTATTAGTGCCTCTTCATTGAGTCAAAGCTGGAGATCATTTTCAGCAAAAACTACCAAGGGTATAGTCACGGATACAAATAATTCCGAAATGGAATCTGCAGAACACCAGGTTCATGAACATCATCACCATCATCACTATAGTATATCAGGTCATCAACATGAATCAGATTCCCATTACAAGGATTTAGTTTTTGTTAGAGAATTATTCGTAAAAGCTATTACTGGAGTTGATGCTTGGCGTCGTCCTCAACCTCAGCCAGTTAATGTATCTATTTGGTTACATACTAGTGTGGCTAAAGCTGGTTCAACAGATCATTTAACTTATTCTCTTAATTATGATGTGATTTCTAGAAATGTTACTCGTATGATTGAATCGGGGCGATTCAGATCTTTAGAAGATATAGCTGCTAAAGTTGCAGAAGCTGTTCTGGCTGAGAGTTCACCCGGCCTGTGGGCAACTATTCATGTTAGAAAACCCCGAGCATTGTTAAGAGCAGAATCTTCAGAAATTATTATTTCTCGTCGTAAAGTCTCAACTGATAATGGAGGATTTAAAATAATCGTCACCCCAGGTACTGTTGATGTAGTCAAGATTCATAAACTTCAATTAGTTACTATTATTGGTGTAAATACTATAGAACGTCTCCATCGTCAGAATGTTCTTATTGATCTTACCTTATATAAACCGGATCCTTCTTCAAATTCAGGGTCGGCTAATTATTCTCCCGACATTCCTTTTCCGACTGATAGTTTTAATAAATCTTACGATTTCCGTAAAGTAGTAGACAGTGTGACAGATCATGTGGAAGATTCTAGTTATAAAACTGTAGAGGCATTTGTGACATCAATAGCACAAGTTATTTGTGTTGGTTGTGGAGTAGAAAAGGTCACTGTAAGAGCAGAAAAACCCAGTGCAATTACCTTTGCAGAGGCTGCTGGTGTTGAGATTACTCGTACCAAGGACTCTTTTAATGGTTGGGAGGATAGTGATAAGCTTTCTGAACCAAGAAATGGTAGTTCTAGTTCTATTTCTGGTTCTGGTTTTAATACTCCTGTTGCTGCTGTATCAGTTCCACTCCCCGCTACTTCTGCTTCTAATCGATTACTTTTCCCCCAATCTGGTCATGAAAACCTTAGTGATAAAAATGCTGTCCATGACATTTACATCGCCTTTGGTAGTAACGAAGGTAATCCTATAGCGAATATTCAACAGGCTCGAGATGAGCTAGTCAAGAGAAATATAAAAGTTATTGCAACTTCGTCTTTGTATCTATCAGAACCCATGTTTGTCACGGATCAGAACAAATTCCATAATGGAGTGTTCCACTGTGAAACTTCGTTGGCTCCTTTAGATTTGTTGGATGCGTTGAAAGATATTGAGATAAATGCTCTTAAACGGGTCAAAGTCATTGATAATGGACCTCGAACAATCGATCTGGATATATTACTCTATGATAACCTAGTTTTAAACCATCCTAGACTTAATATACCTCATATTGGTATGTTATCAAGATCTTTTGTCTTACAACCGCTTGTTGAACTTATCCCTTCTGATGCTATTCATCCACTCACAGCTGAAACTTATAGGTCCCATCTTGAACAAATCCCTGCTACCAGTCATGTACAAGTATCTTCTTTACTTACTACCTCTATTCCTCTTCCTCATAGTCCACCTCGGAAACCTCTTGAATATGATCCTATATATCATCGAGCTCATTCAACTGATATAATGGCTATTTTAAATGTCACTCCTGATTCTTTCTCAGATGGTGGTAATATTAACTTGAAAAATATTGTAGAAATCGCCTGTGAATATGTTAAACAAGGAGCCAAGATCTTGGATATTGGGGGTATGTCAACTAATCCCAATGCAGTTGATCCAGGTAGTGAAGAAGAATTGAAACGAATTATTCCTGCTATTCGAGCTTTAAGGTCATGTCAATTTTTAAACGAGATACCTATTTCTATAGATACTTATCGTAGTGAAGTTGCTGAGGCTGCATTAAAAGAAGGTGCAGATATCATTAATGATATCAGTGCGGGATTATTAGATCCTACCATTTTGTCTGTGGCTTTGAATTATAGGGCTCCAATTATTCTTAATCATACTCGAGGTACCCCACAAGAAATGACTAAATTAGCACATTATTCAGTTCCTAATTCCAATATTCGAGATAATAGTGATGAAGCAGTAATTGAAGTTGTTGGACGAGAATTGGAAGACAGAGTTAATGACTGTATGGCAGCAGGACTGGCTAGATGGCAGCTGATTCTTGATCCTGGTCTCGGATTTGCTAAAAATTTGAATCATAATCTGGCTATTATCCGAAACCTCGACAAACTACGTCATCATGAATCGTTTACTGGATTAGTTTGGCTGCTTGGGCCAAGTAGAAAGAGATTTATAGGTACTATTACAGATCAGGAAAATGCCAGTGATCGAGTATTGGGAACTGCAGCTGCTGTGACATCATTAATTGCTGGTGGTGCCGATATTATTCGAGTTCACGATGTATCAGAGATGTCACAGGTGGTAAAAATGGCTGATGCTATTTATCGAAATATATATTAGATTGCTGTAGTGCATCAATGAAAAAAAAAAAAAAAAAAAAAAAAAAATTGTTATGGAATCATTATTCTCCGGACGCGGCCCCAGAACTATAGCTATACTCAAATTTTTTTTTCCGAGTCAAGCACGAGAATGAGGACGAGGACTATGGCGGACAGGAAAAATTTCCTCGATTTACATTCTCGCTTTGTTGCCTTGGGTTATCATATACACCCCCAGATTCCGCAACTCGAGCTACGAAATTTGACATTGTACTACTAGTATCTATTAATCATATATTACAAAACCTGCAATTTTTAGTATTCTGCTTGGTCCATTAATGCAAAATAACTTGTACTTCTATATACATATATATATTTATGCTTTGCAATCACGTGCAAAGTGGTTTTGACCTCCACACTTATAACAAGTAGTAGAACGGCCAGGTTTGAAACCAGAAGGTCCAGTAGGAACAGCAGGCTTCCCATTAGGGCAGTCACGGGCAAAATGACCGTCTTCGTGACAGTTGAAGCAGGACTGCACACGGGAACTAGCTGAAGGGCAATCAGATTGGACGTGGCCGAATCCGTGACAAGAATAGCATTGCTTAGCTTCAGCAGTCTTGGGATTAGGGCAAGCGGTAGATTCGTGGCCTAATATGTTAGAGATTAAATAACATAAGCACAAAAAATTTGAACAGGCAAACAAATATCATAGAGCCTCAAACCGGTGGTAGTTAGGCAGCTCTACCGCTCTACCGCTCTATACTTCGTTCTCGGTCTCCCATCCTTCTTTGTTTCTTACCTGGCTGTTTGCAGTTATAACATAATCTCTCGGTAGAAGAGCAGTTCTCTGCCAAATGGCCTAAATTTCCACATCTAAAGTTAAGTTAGTTGTCAGTTCAAATAACAAGCAAACCAAAAAGAAGATGATCCACTTCTCTATCATACTTACTTAAAACAAGCACGAGCCATTATATATATATATCAAGATTAATCAACCGATTTGTATACTATTAAAATATATAAGTGAACTGTTCGGGAGAGTGAAAAAGTTTCTCGAGATCAATAACTTTTCATAGAGGGTTAGGATGACCAGATGAGGTATAGAGCGCCCTGAAAATCATTATAGATGCCGCATGAGGCCCAAAAAGGATAGATCTTGAGCTGGCTTACATAACTAGAAATTAGTAGCTTTGGTGAAACAGCAATCTCAACTCTGAAGAAGACGTCCAAGTAAATATGTGGGGTTCTGAGCCCATTCTAAATCCTTATACATGGCCATATTAGCTTGATCCACACAATATAGAGCTTTATTTTTCATGTCAGCATCATGCCATTCTCGAGCTGCAAGAAGTTGCCAAAAAGCTGCCTTTCTAGCCCGACTGGTCCTCCTGGGGTTAATTTTGTTACTATTAGTGGAGGAGATAGTACTAGCAGTACTAGTAGTACTAGCAGGAGTTGAAGATCTAGAAGGACTATTATTTTGTTGCTGCTGTCGTTGGTATTGTTGCGCTGGCGCCGGCGATTGCGACTTTAATTGTGATGGCGTTGGCGATGGTGATGGTGAGTAGTATTGATATTTACTAACAATATCATCATAAGCAGAATACGCACCACTAATTCGTTCCATTAGCATAGCATATCCAAGTCTACCTACTAATCTCTCATTAAGAGCCTTTAAAATCCATTTTGTAGCCCCTTCAGAAGCAGCCGAAGGAGTGTGAACAGTACATAGTAATTCAGATGATATCATTATACACCTCAAAGCATAAGAAGGAAGTAAACACCGAGAAATATATGAATATGTAGCTGAATCAAGTAATGAATCAACAATATCTATTCTTGATTGTGGTAAAGTTTCTGCAGTCATCAAATAACTTATAGTGGCCATTTCTTGTGAAGCAGCTAAATAAGACCATGCTTTATCGTTATGATAATCTCTCTTAAGTAGATCATAAGTTGTATAGGCGAATTTATAGTCCCGTAACATAAATGCAAAATCTGCTAATTTCCGGATCTGAGCCTCTGGACTAAGATAACTGTAACTATATTTCGATGAATTATTATAGTTAACGTTGTTTCTCAGGGCAGTATTAGAGGTTGTACTTGTTGGAGGAGTACTCGATCTCGAAGCAGGTGCTGACGTTATACTAGGGGTAGTTCCTCCAAGTGAAAATGGGAAAGGAGAAGAACTACTAGCAGATGATAAAATAGAACTTGTTGCTCTTGTAGAGGAAGCAAAATATTTTTTAGATGCAGAGAAAAATCTTCCTGTCAAACCTCTACGACTAGAAGCAACTTGATCATTCCACGTAGCTATACATCTTTCCATAAAGGGTAAAACACTTTGAACGACAAGTTCTCTTACAAAAATTTGAATAGCATTAAAGTCGGAATTATGAATGCTTCGTCGTTTTCTTTGTCGTCTAGTGGAGTAAGAAGGTTGCTGATCATCTTTTTCTTTTTCTTTTTCTATATGAACAAGTTCAGCAACTGTTTTCCATTCAGACTCATTAAGGATGACAAAATCGTCATCAACATCGACATCGATATTATTATCGATATTACTATCATTATCGTTATTGTTAGGGTTACTCTTTATCTCATGATCTGTTCCTTTTACTTCAGTCATTTCC
The DNA here is from genome assembly GCA_030583505.1 of Sugiyamaella castrensis. NCBI lineage: Eukaryota > Fungi > Ascomycota > Dipodascomycetes > Dipodascales > Trichomonascaceae > Sugiyamaella > Sugiyamaella castrensis. Next base: position 186,575 of record JAJMIF010000017.1, on the reverse strand, counting down.
ATCTCATTCTTTGTCATGCTATCCCTATTAATTCTAATCATATGACAATGCATACCAAAATTACGTTTCATCTTCTCAAATAAAGTTATAGATTTATCCAAATTATCGGTTTGTTCATCATGAACAAGAACATAATAACGAAGGTAATCCTTATTTATATAATCAGGAATTTCTGGATCATGACTACGTTTAAATAATGTTGAAAGTGTTTCTATAGGATGTTCATTTCTTGATGATACAGCGATTACACCAGTTACAGGATGACTAAAAGTTTCAAATGGAACAATTGTTTCACTTGATGATGCTAAAATCCTTTTGAAAAAATCCAAATAAATTTCTTGAGAAGTTTCAGGGGTTATATCAACCTTTAATTTCGTCAATTCATTAAATATATAAGATTCCAAATCTTCATTACTAAACAATTGAGGTAATTGACTAGCAGAACCAATACTATCATAAGCACCAGTAAATCGAATTGCAAAATCATCAAATGATATATTAATAGCTTGGGAATCACATACAGTGACTCTACCAGCAATTTTATCACCAAATGGTTTTAGAATATCCAACAATGAATCAAATCCCATCTCTCTACATAACTCCTGTACATCATCAGAAGCAATTACTGAAACTTTTGGAGAAAATGCTCTGGAGACGATTGACCTACAAGCCTCAGGGATTGATATGACGGCGGCAGCTTCTGATTCTGTCATTGAGAAGATCAAGAAATCGAGACAATAATCAACAAAGAGATGGGGACCCTGTCATACATGGAATAAATCAACAAAGAGGAGGAGAATAGCCCTCCTAATAAGACTCTGAAGAGAGATGATGATGGTAATCTTAGGGCGTGTGTACAATGATTATTATAAACATATTCTATTATCAGTTAGTTATACCCATTAGTAGCATATATACTTTTAAGTTGATCCCTCCCTGGTTGAGTATTGATCTGGCGGCTGGAGCGGTGTCCAAGACCCGTTGCTCGCTTTGTTCGGATTCTGTCACAGATATCACTAAATGGGGTGAGCTCCGGCGGGTACCAGGAGGTGTAAAAAACCTACGCGGAGGCAGTCGGGGCCGACGGAGATATGTAACAAATGTGCGATGAGGCGGTGTGGTGAACAAGAAGTGGGTATGCCACTAAAGACCATTAGATACAGAGATATTCGACGAGTAATATAACAAATTGAAATATAAAAGATTAGCTAATGAAAAAATAAAGATAGAAAAATGTAAAATTTAAAACATATCAATAGCCTCGGCAGAACCGAGGTTAAGTTAACAGCCATTGTCAAAACATACCAGTTATTGTAAATATTTACTTACAGCCAAAAACATCAAATTGAATGCTTTTTGAATAGTTTTTTTAAAATATCAACCACCTGGTCCATCTCAACAAACCACATAGTTATATCATTTGAATGATATCACATGTTTTCATCATTTTGACAACCCATTAAAACCCCCCATATCAATGATGGGTTAGGGAGTTTACCCTGTTAGGAACCGTGAATAAAAAAACGTGTTGTTAGCATGCTGGGGACATTGACAGTTTAGTTGTCTTTAATTGGGCTCCGGGAGCTAGTTGAATTCGGACTTGATATGTACACTAGTACTGTATTGAATATTTAGCTGGTAGTTGGGTATTTTACTAGTAGTTTGGTTCTAAGCTATTGTATGTCGAGATGAGAAAACCTCGGTAACAGGTGGTAACGTTAATTATAAGTTAACGCGCTAAACAACTAACATTAACGAACTATCATTAGAACGTAACTTTGAAACGGCCGGCCGGATAATTAAATAAATCAATTAATTACTGTGCAACACGGCTCTACCCTGCCGCTAATAATCCCGTACCTGACCCCTGAGAATCCGGACTAATCCTATGTTGCACAATACTAACTTCCAACGCGATCTAGCCAGCATACTCGCAGGCAGAGAGAAATATCCTCATCCACCTCCGCTTTCTCCCGGTCTCTATCAAGGTAGCGTGTTTCACCGACGATCAAACACTAGACTAACTTCCTAATACAGAACATTAACCTAAACTGGGTTCCTCTTAACCCGTGGCAATTACAATAAGCCGTGCCTTATTCGTATATGTACATTTACTGGAAGATGGGAATTTGATGCTCCGATTTTGAACTTACTCCGTTGAATTTTATATTCTTGTAAAGCTTTTTCACGTAAAGATTTTGTTTTGCTCGTTTAAATTTTATATTATTGGAGTGAGGATTTTTTATATCTAACTTTTTCGAATATTCAATTGGTGTTGTTTGTTGACTTGAAGTGTTTTGTCGACATCGACTTCAGCATTTGGTGTGACCTTGGCTTGATATCATCGACTTCAGCTTTGGTGTGACCTTGACTTGATATCATCATATCATCATGCATCTTCATTCAATATTATATTTTGGACCTCTCCTATTATTACTATCTTCACTAACTCAGGCCTTTTATTTACCTGGAGTAGCTCCAACTGATTATAATAAAGATCAACTGGTTCCATTATTTGTTAATAGTTTAACTCCCTCAAATTATTATGGTAGTTCGAATGGTTTAAGTAGTGTCATCTCTTATGATTATTATTTCAGAGCTTTCCAATTCTGTCAACCAGCAGGTGGTCCAAAAAGACGAAGTGAAAGTTTAGGTTCAATTCTATTTGGAGATCGGATTTTCAATTCTCCTTTTCAATTATATATGCTTAAAAATGAATCTTGCAAATCCCTTTGTCGTTCGAGGTATTCTTCAAGAGATGCTCTTTTTGTTATTCGAAGAATATGGAGTGAATATAATTTTAATTGGTTAATAGATGGATTACCTGCTGCTCATGAAGTTGAAGATGAAAATACTGGTACAACTTTTTATAGTGCTGGTTTCCCTTTAGGATCGGTTGATTATGAAAAAGAAGAGTTTAGTCTTCATAATCATTATGATATTAAAGTTGAATATCATACTGTTCGTCAAGGAAAATATAGAGTAGTAGGTGTTACTGTTGATCCTGCTTCCCGAGAAAATACTCCTGATGAACAAGACAATATCTATTGTAATCCTAATGATAAACCTCTTAAATTAGATGAAAAAGAATCTAATGATAAAGATATTGACGTCAATTTTACTTATTCTGTAACTTGGGTACCGTCATCAACTTCTTGGGCTACTAGATGGGATAAATATCTTCATGTTTATGATCCTAAAATTCATTGGTTCTCATTATTCAATTCAGTAATTATAGTATCATTTTTAACTATTATTGTTAGTAGTATTCTATTAAGAGCCATTCGTAAAGATATTGCTAGGTATAATGAAATTGATCTTAGCGAAGAAATTCAGGAAGATAGTGGATGGAAATTAGTTCATGGTGATGTGTTCAGAGCTCCTAAACATCGAATGCTATTAAGTATTTTCCTTGGAAGTGGTAGTCAATTATTAGCTATGACTATTGTTACTCTAGTATTTGCTCTTTTTGGATTCTTGTCTCCATCAAATAGAGGGGCTTTGACTACTGTAATGATTCTATTCTATACCTTCTTTGGTATTGTAGGAGGGTTTGTATCTGCTAGGGCTTATAAAACTTTTGGTGGTGAATCTTGGAAACTGAATTTACTTTTAACTCCCTTGGTTATTCCTGGTGTTGTGTTTGCAATCTTTATTATTCTTAATTTCTTATTAATTTTTGCTCAATCATCTGGAGCGGTTCCTATTGGAACTATGATAGCACTTGTTGTAATGTGGTTTATTATTTCTGTGCCATTATCAATAGTTGGAGGTTTTTTAGGTTCTAGAAAAGAAGGTTATCAACCACCGGTTCGTACTAATCAGATTCCAAGGCAAATACCTGTTCAACCCACTTATCTTAGACCAGTGCCTAGTATTTTCTTAGCTGGGATTTTACCATTTTGTGCTATATTTGTTGAGCTTTATTTTATTTTGAGTTCTATTTGGTTTCACAAAATCTATTATATGTTTGGGTTCTTATTCTTATGTTTTACACTTATGATTGTAACTTCGTCAACAGTAACGATTTTGATGATTTATTTCACATTATGTGCTGAGAATTATCGTTGGCAATGGAGAAGTTTCATTCTTTCTGGGTCGGCCAGTATCTACATTTTTATTCATTCGGTCATTTATTTAATCAGTAAATTATCATTAGGGGGTTTTACTTCCAATGCTTTATATTTGGGGTATAGTCTTCTTATAAGTTTTGTATTTTTCATTCTTACTGGAACTGTTGGGTTTATTTCCAGTTTTTTCTTTGTAAGAAAGATATATTCTGCGATTAAAATTGATTGAAAAAAAAGGACATACCAGTATTAAAATATGACGATTATCCTCACCAATTCCTACTTTTATCCCAACCCAGATCATGGTTGGCAGCGATCAAGGAATATAAAACAATATGGTTCACCACCATTTTATATATATAATATATATTGGACAAAATATGATCCCTATATATCTACTAACTTTTTTATCCATTCCTCTCTAGCGCTTGGGATATTCCCCAGCTAACTCGTTGACGACCTGACACCAGCCGATGATTACGTGGTATAAAATGATGGATATATATCTATTTTCAGTAGTGAACTATCACTAACGATTCACTATCATGACACTATGAGTATAGAAAGTCAAGCAGAGCTCGTTGAATGAAAATTCTGATATTGATCTTTCATAATGGAGGACGATCGGTTCATTTGGAGCGTCGATCGATCGATCACCATCACATCACGTGATTTATATGCTTGAATCACGTGGTAAAAATTTCAATCGTGCGCGTGTGATCAGATCCTAGCTTCTTTGATCTTCTTCGATCTATCTTCTTCGACCAATATTTTTAGCTACTGGAATAACTGCTCAGTATAATATGGCAGATCTCAATTCATCAGAAACAGAGAAGCTTCAGACGAAAGAATATTGGGTATGTTTAATCGAATGACTGAGTTGGTGTCCTTTTTCATTTCTAACTTCTGTTTAGGACAATCGTTATAAATCTGAAGAAGTCAATTTCGATTGGTTCAAATCATATAATGATATTAAATCCTTTTTTAGGAAGCATATTGATTGGAATAAATCCAAAGAATTACAAGTAATTATGCTTGGTTGTGGGAATAGTGTAAGTGGAAACTTGGAAACATAGATTATATCTGTGTCGTTATGGTCGAAATATAGAGTGAAGTGAGCTATTTCACTCAGGCTGCGTCTGTTTACTAATATTATCTAGACTTTATCTAATGATCTATATGAAGATGGACTTGTCAATATAACAAATGTTGACTTTTCCCCATCATGTATTTCTAAAATGTTAGAAATATATTCTGATAAACTATTAATGAAATGGAAAGTAGCCGATATACGAGATTTATCTGATTTTGATGATAGTTGTTTCGACTTGGCAATTGATAAAGGAACACTTGATGCTCTTCTTAGTTACCAGGGATCAGTATGGACTCTTCCTGAAGATGTCAAAAAATCAACCGATGCTTATATGGATGAAGTACATCGCATACTGAAACCTGTAGGAAAGTTTCTTTACATCTCATATAGGCAACCACATTTTGCTAAACTCGTGATTGATCGAGAATATTGGGATTTAAAATCTGAAACTATTGAAAATAGTGATCAAGCATCTTTCGATTATTTTGGCTATATAATGACAAACCACGATTGATAGAGCACTGTCCCAGATCTTTGCCTAGTCCGAGGCTAAGTTGGAATGCAGCTAGAAATTGTCTAAACATCTCTTTTTCGAAGATCATGAAACTATATTGTTAGAACAGATCCTCTCTCGATTGCTCCCTAGTAACTTATCGGTTAATTGGATCTCAACACTTCAGTCAGAGAGTGAGAAGTTAGAACCCTGATTACTTGACTCACGGAAAAGCGTTTCCCTAGCTGCAATCAGACAGACTTCGGACTGCATAAGTTAACATCTATCATTAGTATTAAAAGTCTAAACCGTGGTTACCCTAGGATAGCGGTTGTCAAGGGAGCCCATTACCCTAACCGTATAATATTTACCCTACTTTTGCTTCTTTTTGCAACCCTAATAGATAATTTGGTCATTTATTCCAGGGAGTCCTATAATGTAATATATATGCTATTAAAGACCAGTTGTCCTATAACGTAATAATATTCTTTTAAACACCTTTAATCCAAGATAGCGTATTCCCTAAAATACTTTTTCGGAGACTCTACCTTATTAAATTCGGAAACAATCTGCGAGGTGCATTGCATAACGTAGCGTAGCTATAAAAATCTAAATACCAGTAACACTACCTCTCTATTCTTAAAATTGATACTTAGGGTCGACAATATTAATTCGATAATCCGTTATCTTATCGATATGGAGATGATAACAACATATGAATATGTGTCGGTGTATGCATGTAACATGGAGTAGTATCGTAATGTAACATATTACGACCAAACTCGAAAAGCCTATCTAAGGAAGATAACCGAAATAATAGACGTCGTTTCACAATGATACGAAATCAACGATCATAACTTGATAATATGAATTTGTGGCCCCCAAAATCCCCCCACGCGGTCATACCAAAAGAGAAGTACCATCTGTCTCTCTCTCTTGCTGTCGTTCGTCAGTTGCTCTGACTGAGGTGGGGAAATAACGGAAAGGAGTCGCGGAGAATGAATCGAATTCATCTATAAATACTGGCTTGATTGTCCTTAACATGAATTCTTATTGAATTACGTTTATTTAGACCGTGGTATCTATCTCACTTAAATAATTGTGATAGTATTAAATTGAATCGAAGAACTAGAAATCTTATTAATTGATAACTACATTAAGATGGCAACTGACGAAGGTTTTATAAATAAAAAAACAATCCAAGAAAATTGGGATCGACTTCTAATAGAATTGGAAAAAGAAATAGAAATCCTAAAAGAAAAAGGAAATAAAGTTATTCCGATAATTGATTTTAAACACGTAATTCACTCAGAAAATGGAGAAGTTCACATTAGTGATAGCGTAATTTCAGAAGTTAGAAAAACTGGTGTTGTTGTAATTCGAAATGTCATACGAAAAGAAGAAGCTCGTCAACTTAAATTCGAACTTGATGATTATATGGCTAAGAATAATCCTAAATTACGTGAAGCAAATAGATCAATGTTTCATTTATTTTGGACTCCAAGTCAATTGAAAGCACGGTCTCATCCTAATATTATATTATTGCAACAGGCATTGATGAGTATTTGGCATTCTCCAGAAGCTAATGAGAAAGAAGTCAGTACTAAATTTCCACTTGCATTTGCTGATAGATTCCGAATTAGACCACCAGGTGAAAAAATGACTCTTCCTCCACACGTTGATGGTGGATTCATTGGTACGGGAAACAACAAAACTGAATTTACAAGAATTTTTGCCAAAATTTTCCAAGATGGGAAATGGGAATATTATGATCCTTTTGATTATACTGCTCGCCTAGATGCATTGTACAATGAAGAAGCTAGTATAACTGGACATGGAAATGCAGCATTTAGAATGTTTCAAGGATGGTTATCGATGTCGTCAACTGGTCCAGGTGGAGGAACTTTACAAGTAAATCCTTTGTTAAAGTGTACATCAGCTTATGCTACAATGAGACCATTCTTTGCTTCCAGTCCCGATTTTAAAGGTGAGCCTTCAGAAGATGATCCATCTATTCCATGGAGATATGTTGGTCGGGATGTTTTTAATGGAGAGCCTAGTCGTATTAATATGAATGAAACTCATCCTCATTTGAAATTGGATCAAACAATGATATCTGTTCCTTATGTTGAACCAGGAGACTATGTGGCTTGGCATTGTGATATTATTCATGCCGTTGAATCTGAAAGCCATGGTCCTGGCGATGCATCAGTAATGTATATTCCAGCTGTACCATTAACTGAAGATAATATAAATTATATTATTGAACAGCGCGAGGCATTTAAGAAACTAACAACTACAAAAATATTTCAACCACCTACTGATGAAGCTAATCATGCTGATGCTGGATCAATTAATGATATATCTAGTAAAATGGGTTTACAAGCTATGGGTCTTGGTGATGAGAAATTTGATATTACTAAAGCTACTAGTGAAGGTGAAAGGAAGATATTACGACGAGCTAATGAAAGGTTATTTACTTGAAAATCACCATATTGGTGTCCGTATATTTAAATAAATGTTTTAAGAATTGAATCTTGCGGTTTCTGGGACTCCTCCGTCTAGCGCTTCGTTGGGCCTTCGGTGGCTGGTGTACTGCCCCAGACCCCGTTCTCTCGCTTCACTCTGGACGATCATTTGGCCATTTTATGAAAGTGACGAGTAAAAAGCGGCCAAGTACAGTCAGAACCCATTGAGTGCAGCGAGATAAAGATGTCAGGAGGGGGTTCCATCGCATGACCCCTCGACTCCAGTAGACAATGGGAGAATGGCGTTCTCCGAATCGACTGATTTATGATGTACTCATTGATAATATCTGAAATGGGCTTTCAAAAAAAAGGATCTATGGTCATCCAAAAATTGGAAATAAATAAAATAAATAAAATAAATAGATAAATAAATAAATATAGATAAAACCAGTTATAAAAACCTAAATCTCGTCAAATAAAAAATATCATCGGCTTTCATTATAAGGAATGTTTATCGCTGATTACGGCCGAAAAGTAATTGGGCAATCACAATCACAGGAGAACAAATGACTCGTATAACAGCAAATACTGCTTCCAATAAAAGAACAACATAATACATAAACCACATGAGAATAAATATTTCTAAAAAGATCGCTGGGGTACGAAGATAATAAAAATTAGAATTCGAAAGAGAATCAATAATATCAACCATGAACTTTAAAGCAGGGAATTGACTAAGAAAATCTAAGAAATAATCACCTAAAACTGTAAATGAAATTTCATTGGAATTAACATCAGTCATAGTCCTAGACGAGTCATTTGTCATAATACCTCGTTTTGAAGAAGGTGATGATCTCGGCTTAGGCATTGAGAGTGCTTTGGGAGAGCCATGACCACCTCTAGGTGTAGATGAAGATGAGGTCCAATCTCTAAACGTATTAACAAGTGATTTCCATCGAACCCGACGTTGACCAGGTAGAACAACAATAGTTTCTTCACTATTATCAACGTCACCATCAAAACGATTATCTTTAAATCTAGGTTCGTTTGGATCAGGCATTGAAATCTTCGGACTACCACCACCACCAGCAGAAGAATTAACTTTAACAGATTTAATATATTGAGCATATTGCTTTTGCCGTTGCTGTTGTAATTGTTGTTCCTGTTGTTGCCTTAATAAAAGCTGTTCTTGATGTCTTAAAATTTGTTGTTGCTGAATATTTGGATTTTCATTTATTATTCTGCCAACCATATCATTAGAATAATCAGGAGTTTTTGATCTTCGACTAGTCCTAATCCAAAACGCTGCTTTAGGAGAAGCAGAGTCATTAGTATTATTACTAGCACCACCTCCTCCAGCGGCAGATAATAAAGGAGAACTAGGATTTGATAATGATCTATGATGTTGATTACCTTGAGATTGACCAATCGTTTGATGACCTCCTGAAATCGATCGAATACGATTAGTAGGAGGTGAAGAAGAGTTGGATGAAGACCATGACGATTGATGCTGAAGTTGTTGATTATTATCATTTGGGGATACAATAAAATCAGGCAATGGTGTTAAAGGGCTATCAATTGAATTTGAAAATCTTCGAGCAGTTCGACCTCTATTATAAAATTTGTCCATGAAAATGTCACGATTATTACCAGATATAGTATCAGAAGATGGAGTAGCACCAGGAATATTAGATCCATTAACAGGTTTCCTGTGTATAGGGACGTTAATTGGATTAGTACTAGGAGTACTAGGAGTAGTTCCAGAAGTTCCAGAAGTTCCAGAAGTTCCAGAAGTTCCAGAAGTTCCAGAAGTTCCAGAAGTTCCAGAAGTTCCAGAAGTTCCAGAAGTTCCAGAAGTTCCAGAAGTCCCAGAAGTCCCAGAAGTTCCAGTCCCAATTGGGACTATTCTTGGTGAAGCATATGGTGAAATTATAGGAGCTTTTATCCTAGTACTTGAAGATATAGAAGATTCCAGAAGGGAAGAAGTTGGACCAAATCCATAAGAAACAAGGTCCTCGTCTTCGAACATTGAAAAAATGATGAAAACCCCAAAAGATAAAATATAATCGACGGGATCTATAAAAGATAGAGTCGTCACAACACTGACAATGATGTATTTACTATCAATGATTTCGATAATATTGTTGAATCCCTAAGTTATCTACCAGCAAAAAAACCAAACAAACAATTGATGAAAGTAACAAAGACAGTTGATCCAAATATATATTTGTTTAAATAACCAGCAATGGATTGAACAACCACCAATAACCCTTAATAACCGTATATGCTGTGCCACAATATTTTATACTGCCACCAAACGTATCAAATGAAACAAATTAAATAAGAACAGAGTCGCAATTTCCAATATATCTTCCCGTTACAAGCACACCCACCTCTCAGTCAAATATAATTTAATATCGCACTATGAGCTATCAATTCGCGTGATAACAGGCCGCAGAAGAACGCGAGGATGATACAAAAGGACGTGCTCGAAATACGTAGTACGGTTCGCGCTAACTATGAACTATAACCGACGGCCAAAAAGTTATATCCAAGCCGATTCCAGACGTAATCACAGGACACAGCCAGGCCAAGCCAGGAACAGAATTATAAGACGAAGATGAATAGCACAACCGGAATACCGAACCGGAACCGGAATCGGAGTCGAGAAAAACGATGGGAAATAATGAACAACAAAAAAAAAAAAAAAGAAAATAATGTGATATATTGAGGGGAGCGAGATTGAGTGAGGTGGATTCTGAGAGACCTACTACTAAGAGTGAGACTGAGTGAGACTAAGTGTGACTAAGGGACGGACTAAGACTGAGAGTGATGATATACCTAGTGATTATACACGGTTACTGTCTACCGAATGACGTTGTAGAACTAGACCAAACTCAAATTAGACAAGCTAAATCCGTTAAGGAAAGAGCGTTAGTTCGGTTTAGGAGGACAGTATTAGGCAGTATCCGGCAGTAACCTATTCAGCAGTACCAGTGGGTATCAGGGCAAAATATCAGGAATCAGTATCCAGGTATCAGGGCAGTATCAGGACAGTACTAGTATCAGTATCAGTGCAGTATTATACCAACGACCAGAATGTCAGATACGTCACACAAGTACTAATTTACTCCATGAACGAGCACGGTACTAATTAATGCACTACAAATAACTAGTTTACCAGTTTGATTACTAACGCGGTCGAACCGAACCAATCTAAGACGAGGAGACAGTGTTCGTATGAAAATGTGTTGGTAGTAAACAATATCAAGATGAAATGTGTGGATAAAAAATATTTCAATTTTCGCTAGCAATTGCACTTAATTGATATAAACCAACCACCTCTGCAAGGTAGTAGTAAAAAATATCACAGTAACTTAGTAGCAGCAACGTCGATCGTAATAGTAAAAGTTAATGTGCGATAAAAATAACGGTCAACGTTAACGTTAACCTTAATATTACAAACCGTTAATAACTTAATATTTATATAATAAAAAAAAAGAACACAATGCAGTGTACTGTACACAATAATAGGCGGGCGGGTTAGATGTAATTAACTATATGTATGTGTGACACTCACCGGATTTCACTCTCATTCATCAATTTAAGTAATGACAATAATAATAACATTGTTCTATGATTTAACTTCTCACAAGAATTCAATTGTTACACCTGTAAGTGGCTTAGGAGAGGGGAGAAATACGGGGGGCGGAGACTGAAAGGAATCGAGACTCTGACTGTGCCGTAGTAGCTAACGTTTGTTACACCCGAAGTGTAGCTAGAGCTCTAAGTTTACTAGTCACGACTCCGACTCTAAAAAAAAAAAGACTCGTTATAATATTACTAGTAATATTATTCGTTATATCGTTGTACCTACTCTCTCCTTCTCTTAAATTCTTCTACCTATAATCAACACAAATTTTTTCAGTCGAAATCTTGTCAAGTAGCTCCAATTGTTCAAAGAACGAGCAATTCCTCCAATGAGCAAGGTACATCAGTCATTAATACGTACACAATTTAATTTAATCACCGTCAACCGTCCAACGGACACTAACTAACTACATTAGTTAAAATATGCTTGCATTATGCAGTTGGTTGTTGTACATTATGTATGTCATATTTAGGAATAACTAAGTTACAGTCATGTATTTGCTCACTGAGATGGAAGCTGCTGGGGTTCCTCAGATATGTAATGGGGCCGCGTGGGCAACTACGTCAGATGTAAGTTGTCGTGTAGGGTGGGTCAATAGGTGGAAAACTGTGCGAAAGAATCCATAGTCCCCATCAGACCCCAACAGTCGCAGAGCTGGAGATACGACTGCCTCAGACGGCTAATCCCGCGATAGCTCGACAATTCTCCAGCGTGGCGAGAGCTAATTCACTTACTCTGGAGAATTGCATTTGTCAATGTGTTCTCAAAACCGACACTTCCGTATTCGTACTGTGTTATTATGTCACCTTGTAACTCTTCGCTGCAGCAGCCAGCTCTCAAACTGAAACAATCTGTACCGCACATTACATAGCATAACATTCATATTCGACCGACCCATAAAAAAGAAGAGCTTTTTGGAACAATATCTTCACAAGCTTCTGCGGATTTGCCAGACACTAGCTCGTATGAAGACTAGTACACTTACGTATACACAAGCTTATGCGGTTCGTGTCACCGCGCTTCGGAAGGCCGGGTTTTCACGGATCTAACCGCAACCTTTTGGGCATTGTCTTTCAGACCCATATCTCTTACTTCACTCACTTCACTTTTTTTCAGTTGCCCTATTTCTTATTATCCTTAGCGTCAATCTTAGATGCTTGGGTCACAGGAGGAAAATGAAGCCGCCATCAATTCAGATTAATAAACCCCACAGGGAGCTTGACATTTTTGAATAGACACTCTACTATAGTTTCGCTGAGAGTCAGAGAGAAAAGAATAGTATAGGGGTACTGTCGGAACAGCAGCTCAGGCTATCTGGATGCCTGCCCCGAGACCAGTGCAATTGTCCAGGTGAATTGACAACCAACGGCTTCGGGCAGATGGGATTTAATTTACCTCTAGCTGCCAGTGGACTAGTGGACTGATTATTTTATTCCATTAGTTACTTTTAATTTCTTGCTCTAGTTCATTGATAGCGAATCTTTCGAGTTCCAGCTCAGCCCAACGAAATGTGAATCCGTATGAATGCATGTGTTATAAGGTAACTAACGTTAAACGCTAAACTTTTTATCTTGTAGATCTATACTTCTTGCATATTTTTATGTCAGATCGAGCTCAGCCCTGTTTGAGGCAATATGACGAAACCATGCAGCATCTCCATCTGCTTTTCTGTAATTAATTTCTTCTTTGTCTTCCCTGTCTTCCCTGTCTGATCATTTCAGGGAATCCTTACATAATCAGCACTTTCTTATTTTGGCACTTTCAGATCTCGTCAACTAAGTCGTTTATAGCCATCTAGTTTTCTTTGTTTTGTTCTAATACGACTATATAACTTATTTTTGCTGTTCCTTTTCTGATTGACCTGCGGATAACGGCGGTGTTAGTTATCGGCATGTTTTGTCTGTCCTGAAGTTCGGGCTCCGATTCAGTCTCCGATTCAGGCTCCGATTCAGGCTCCGATTCAGGCTCCGATTCAGGCTCCGATTCAGGTTCTGATTCAGGTTCTGATTCAGGTTCCAGTTCAGGTTCCAGTTCAGGTTCCAGTTCAGGTTCCAGTTCAGGTTCCAATTCAGGTTCCAATTCAGGTTCCAATTCAGGTTCCAATTCGGGTTCCAATTCAGGTTCCAATTCGGGTTCCGCTGCATCCAGTCACGAGGACTAGCCCTGCAGATATGCAGGTAATTCAACGTTAGGAAGTTCCCAGCTTACTTCAAGGAGAAATAAAAGTTATAGGAGCTCTGCTGAGAAAGCGTATTAAACTAATTTAATATTAACTCTGCTTATCTATATCGGGTTACATTTGCCATAACATGCCTTTGACGCAGTTATGACTGGTTACTCTCCACTATAGCGTTCCGGAGGCGAAATCCACCGGCTAAAATCACGGTCGTGACTGAGCAGCAATACATACCAGGAAAGCGTTTTGATTGTCAAAGGCTCCCATGATTGTGCAGGAGAAATATCCGATACGAAATGAAAACAAACTGATTACTCGCTTATGGCATTTTCAAGGTATTTTAGTCTTTTTTGGGGGGTGCAGCTGTTCACCGGTTTACGCCAAAATGACAAATAACAGCTTATACACTTTTAATTGTCCATATGACCAAACGCTAAGGAGATAAGGGACTTTGAGCAAAGCCAGATAATTGACGGAGAGAACCAGCTGACGGATTTATACCCAAAAAGAGAGATATATAAACATTGGTTATTAAGATAGTAGTGGTACAGTACAGTGTAGTACCTATATGTGGGAAGAACGTTGATATCTTATTTTGAAAGAAAAAAAAGAATTTAACTTGCATTAACTATTTGGAAGATATGCAGGAGGGGACCCTGAAAATCTGGTGAATTTTAAATATAGACCGAGATGGTAAATACATAGTTCATTGATGATGATGGTCTGCCTCCAGTTGTTGAGACGAAGCCACAAACTCTCAGCTCAGCTGTTAATAAACTCGGATTTAGTGCCGATGGATTTTTCGAATCCCGCGAGAGCTAGGGTCTACAGCTCGTCCCCCACTCAGTTCTCGGAATCAGTCCCAACTCAGTTGCTATAATGAATTCCGACGACAAATGATTATTTTCCGACCGCAGCTAGAGCCACGGATATGGGACATCACAACTGTCGTCTTGGCTCCTCGAGTTTAAGGCCAACCTAGCGACAGTTCTGTCTGGCTTAGCCCAACTAAGCATTTCATCTGAACTTCGATTGTGAAGAGAAAACAACTGGCATGATGGACTCCAGAATTCAGGGCATACTCTCGAGATCGTTGAAATCTGTTTTCGATTCTCGGATATTGGACATAATCATTATATTTTGATTAGCTATATTCATATCTCGTAACTGCTTTTATTATTTTACACTGGGAGAATTCATGTATCGATTACTATCCCATACAACGGCATCTGGTACACCAGAAGCTCCTCCACCAGTACCAGCTTTGTTCTTTTTAGAAATGACAGAGAACACTTTTTCAAATTCTTCTTCAATGAGTTGGGCTTCTGATTCGAGGTGAGAAGAAACTGCTAATGTCGATGTTGACAATCTACGTTCCTGTTCTTGTTCAAGCTTTCGTTTCCTTCTCTCCAGAAGTTGAACGCGTTGCTTAGCATATTCTAGCACATCTAAACCTTTTTCGGAAGTAGATGATACGGATATTCTGTCTGAGGTTTTTACATCATGTGGCTCTGGGGTGACTGTAGTTTTCTTCGAACCGAAGGATATTTTGAGAGAAAATGGCATTTTAGCTACAGGTGTAGCCGATGGCCGAATAGTGGTATCATTATTCAACTCATATCCATTTTCACCATTTTGATAATCACTCTTCATTTCGATATCGCCGTCATGATCATTTTCATCACGTAATATATCACTTCCTTCTCGTTTGATTATAATTTCTCTCTTACTTTCAACATCCGCTTCATTCTCATTCCGTTCCTCCTGTACTTTTCTTTCTATGTCCACCTCCATCTCACCTCCCAGATTATGTTCTTTCTCTGCCGTCCTAGTCTTCATCTCATATTCATTTTTGTTACCATGCTGATTCGAGTCAATGCCTACTAATCCCCTTAGAGCCGCTTCAGCCAGGCGACCTTCTTCAACTAATTTCTCTCTCAGGACATGCGGTTCATTAATATAACTACTATATTGAGGAGTAGACATAAATGTATGATCTGGGGGGAAGGGTGGCATCCACGGTGGGATATAAGGTCCTGGCTTCTTCTTCGATGGAACCAGTTGCTTGAGATTCGAGATTTGAGATTGATGGAAAAACGCAATAGCATCTGGGGGGATTTCTTCTGGCTCTGGATCAATCCTTAATCGATTCAGAGCATCTGTATAGCGTGATTTTAAAGTCAGTTCTTTCTGAAGATCTGTAATGCGGATTCCGAAATGTTCCATTATAAGTCTCAAATCTGCTATAGAAGGATGCTGTCTTCTTTGGATCTGAGTGACTTTATGAAGTTTGGAGAATAGGTCTTCCATATATTCCTCAGCTAGTAGAGTTACAAATTCAAAGGCAGTCGAATTGGTCGATATACCCCGGGATGCAAGAATTGACGCGACACAACGGCGGAAAATAGCTTGTAAAGTGCCATATTTTGCAGGAGTACTTTGAGGGTTCACCTCTAATAGATATTTTTCGCGACGTCCTGGTCGACGAGGCCGATTGGGAATAGTGTTATTAACATTAGTAGTAGATTGATTTTTAGAATCGCTTATATTTGGTACTCCATTATTAGTTTCATGCGTATCATCATCATCTTCTTCATCGTTATCATCTTCTTCTTCATTGTTATCATTATCATCACCGTCACTGCCGCTTTCACTGTCATTGTCATTGTCGCTGCCATTGTCGTTATCGTTGTCATTATCGTTGTCGTCACCATCCCCCTCATCATCGTTGCCGTCATCTTCGTCGCCGTTGCCATCTCCGTTGCCGTCTCCGTCTCTGTCTTCATCATCCTCATTAACGTCCCTAGCGTGTATCTCTCTGGAGCTTCCTGATAGAGTCCCTTCAACATTTGCACTGCTTTCTTCTGATTTCCTTTCGTTGACCGAATTTTCGTCGGGATTCTCAATCGTATCTTGGTCCTGAACCATCTGACAGAAAACAAACAAAGCAGCAGCAAGTTAAGTCAAGAGACATATACCTGCCGAGCTTTTCCTTCACTCCTCTAAAAAGAACAAGGGAAAGAAGATTAAATAAATAAATAATGGAACAGTTTTCAACGCTGGTAGTTCGGGAAGAGCTGGACCCAAGTATAACCCACGATAAATACGTGACGCGGCAATTTGAATTATGAACTTTGACCAGTAATTTCATGGCGCGGCGCTATCAGATCGATCGACGCTCATTGTTGAGGATGATAATCAATATCTTGCACTTATACCTGTTCCTTGAATGCACATAGTAGACCTCTCAACTCTTCTTCACTACCCTTGCCCTATGGAAAGTCTATTATTATTATTGTTCTAGTTCTCTATCTTAGTTATGAAATACAAAAGGAATACCACTTTGTGCTATTCCTGAGGTTCATTACTTTTTAGCTATTTAGTTGCTATTAGTCCTAGACCGAATACCATGTCAATATAGCTGTGTCGACCGGTTAGCACCAATTGTACGACCTTTCTCTCATTCCTCTCCTGACTTTGATCTGAAGGGATGACTACAGCTCAGCTACAGCTCAGCTACTTCTCTTGTCCCTGGATGCCTTCCGCTACTCTCGAAAGATATGAGCTCTTCCCTCCATCGAAACTTCTTCAACTGGAGGAAGGAGAGAGATGGTACAAGATTCAAAGGCAGCTGAGGGTCTAATGGCGTCTCCTGCTGCCTGAAGAGTAGGAGTTTGGGGCTCTGCCATAATCGGAGATGGAAGTCAATGCGTGAGCCTTGGCCCACTAGAGGTATACTAATGATATCTTTATCTCCATCGATAATATTCTATATATAATATTTATTATTAAACATATCTAAATCCCTGATTTGCTAGCATTTTCAATGGCCTCTTTAGTAAAAATCTTGCCTGGATTCAAAAGTTCATAAGGATCCAAGGCCAACTTTAAAGTTCTCATTAATTGAACCGTCTCTACACCAAGTTCCTCAACTAAATAATCTACTTTACCAGCACCGATTCCGTGTTCACCAGTACAAGTACCTTCCAACTCTAATCCTTTATGAACAATTCTAGTTGCTACTTCATGAGCTTTATCAAAATCTTTTTCTTCGTAGATAATACTAGCATGAAAATTGCCATCACCAACATGACCCAGACATGCACCAAAAAGGCCAGATTTAACCAAGTCTTCTTTCGTACTCATGACTAAATCAGCTAACTTAGACATGGGAACTGCTACATCGGTCGAATAAGATTTACCATTTGGAGGTCCCATAGCCATAGCGCTCCATAAGGCATTCTTTCTTGCTTGCCATAGTTTATTTTGTTCATCTTTATCAGTTGCAAAGTCAAACTTGGGACCATTATGGGATTTTGCAATCATTTTTGCTTGTTGAATCTGTTCCTTTACATAAGATTTAGTTCCAGAAAATTTGAACATTAATGTTGGCTTTTCTTCCCATTTACGAGTAGTATATCCAGCTTGATTAATACAATACATTTGAATATCGTCCATTAATTCTATACAATTAACAGGTACTCCAGCCCTAATAATATCAATAGCAGTTTCAGTTGCTTCCTTAACAGTTGGAAATGAACAAACTGCTACACTTGTCTGTTCTGGGATCGGTTGTAATTTCACGGTTATTTCAGTAATAAGTCCTAATGTTCCTTCTGATCCACAGAAAAGATGATTTAAATTATAACCAGCTGATGATTTCCTTGGACGTCTTTTTGTTTTAATAATAGTTCCATCGGCCAAAACAACTGTCAAATTAACGATATGATCACGCATAGGGCCATATCGAACACAATTAGTTCCTGAACATGATGTTGCAACCATACCACCAATTTTAGCAGTTGGACCTGGATCAACAGCAAAAAACAGATCATAACCATTATCCAGTAAATATTGATTTAAATTCATCCATCCTACAGCAGGTTGAACAGTACAATCCATATCATTAGGTCTTACTTCAATAATTTTATCCATATGAATAAAATCAATACAAATTCCGCCATATGGAGCACAGAAATTTCCCTCTAAACTGGATCCACCCGAGAATCCAATCATAGGCAATTTATACTTATGGCAAATCTTGGCAATTTGAGATACCTCTTCTGTTGATTTAGGATAAGCAATAGCAATTGGATTAGTCTCAATATTATATGTTGACCAATCAGAATAACCATGTGCTTTAAGATCTTCTTCATCCGTTGATATTCCTTCATCACCTAAAATTTCTTTTAATTCTGGAAATGCCACAAGAAATTCAGGTTTAGCTCCATATTTAGGTTCATTCCAAATCTTTTCAATTGAACCGGAACGTTTTTCCGTATGATAGAGCCATTTTGCTGATAAAAATGATATAACTCCTACAGCAAGAGATAGTGCAATTGCTGTTGGAAAGCTATTCTTGTTATTAGAATTTTCAGTCTCTTCAGGCTGTTTAGGTTTTGAGGATGAGGATGGTGATGAAGATGAGGACGGTGATGAGGATGAGGATGTTGGTGAGGATGGCGATGGTGATGACGAGCTACCACTTACTGACCAAGCAGACGTCGAATGTATATATCTTCCCTTTATAGATTTCAGTTGACATATTCCTATTGGTCTCATCATAAATCTTGGCTTAGTATAGCCAGATTTGATAATGATTCTAATCATTATAGAATTTCTTGTGATGACACAACTGGGTCAGATAAAGACTGTCAGATTATATGTCAGATTCCAATTAAAACGTTACAGATAAGTAATATAAAAGGTAAATATGTATACATTAATGAAAAATTGGCCAATAAAATCTGAGCGGCCAGACAACTTCTTTTATACTTAACCCCTGGATCGTTAGTTTTTCAGCACCAGAATAAGCAGCGTTTTGACTATGTGGGGGTGTAAACCTAAACTCCACATTTTACATTTACACATGCAATGACGAATCTGACCGGTTTCTCGGCATTAACCGGCACAACCACCTGGGGTTTCCGGTGACAAAATTCTCCCGATCTGAGAATACACCGAGAGGGATTTAGTTGCTTGCGAGGCAGCTGGGCAAGACTTTTTTATGTCTCTCCTGCCCCCTCTAGTCCCGCCAAGGGCCATGTTATGTTATCCTTAGTTCTACTACTCTATATCGTGCCTGAACATACTGCCCTGTTATTTTGCTTCCGCTTATAGTCCGACCGTAACGCTAATTGTTATCTGTCGTTGATCTGAACCGACGTTTGCTACACCCCCACACAATTCCGCTAGAGCTTTTCCTGCATGTATCATTAACCCATCGACAATAATAGTCTGATATTGACATTGATTGGGTTGTGAGAGTACCTGGAACGTGATTACTTAAAGTGATGGAAGCGGACTGGCCCAATATGTGGTGGCAGCTCAGAGCTCGTGGATCACTGCGCTCGAGATCCACCATATCGTCAGGGTACTAATGTGCCTCTAGACCGTCTCTGCAATAGGCCTTTCCTCAAGGATTGGGCGTAGCGCCTCTGTTAGAGATAGTGTTAATTAGTTGAAGTAATTGAATTATGACATTGCATTTTACTAATAGTAATGAATTATATAGAGTAGTAGTAGTAGTACTCAACTTGAGTTCATCTAAACTTGTCCATCAAGTAGAGCTTCTACAGCACCCTGAACATTGCCTCCACTACGACGTAAAGCACGAACGTTCCTTTCAAAGTCGAAAAACCCCAATTCATTAAGCTGTCTTAATTGAGATTCATAACGTTCTTCTGGTGGTCTATTATCTTCGGGAGCCGCAGCAACAGGAGGGAATCCACCTCCAAACATAGAAGCCAAGAGTGCCGGATTAGCGAAAGGGTTAACAGCAGCATTACCAGTAGCACTATCGGATCCAGTAGTAGTATTATTACCAGCAGCAGTAGCGGCATTAGCATGTCGTTGAGGATCTAATAAAGCAGCAAATGGATTAGAAGATAAACCAGGTACTTGACCACCAGGAAACAAAGCAGCAAACGGATTAGCTGCAGTTGCTGTCGTTCCAGAGGCGGCATCACCAGTATTTGAAGTTTGTTGTGAATTGTTATTATTTTGATCAGTTGTTGTACCAGGAGCAGGGAATGCATTACCATCACCAGCAGCTCCTCTTAAACCACCCATCATTTGTTCCATTTGTAACATTTGACGAATATATTGAGGATTGGAAATCATATTACGGAAATCAGGACTTTGTAACATTTGACGAAATTGAGGACCCATTTGTCTTAAAGATGGATTCGAATTAATCATCATATCAACTAAAGCAGGATTTTGTAAAACTTGTTGCATATTTTCAGCAAATTCGGGGGTTTCCATCATGTGAAGAAGATCCTCAGTATTTGGAGTAGGGCCCATACCACCATCAGGTCCAAACATACTAGTACTAGGTAATTGAGCTAAACCAGCATATCTTGCCCCAGTTAAATCGGCTAAAATATTACCAGTACCTTGTCCCGCAGCAATATTGCCAGGAACCTGAGAAGCTGTTGAAGACGGTGAACGATTTGTTGCAGTTGTATCAGTAGATGAAGAAGAAGTACCAGTACTAGATCCAGGAGGAGCAGCACCTTTAACAAGATGAATCGTTTGACCTGATTTAATCTTATAAAATCCTACAGTTTCATTATCTTTTAATACTCTACCAGCAAAAATAAGTCTCTGTCTAACTGCAGGAATATCTGATTGCTCAGCCAATAAATTCTTAACTTCTTCGATTTTCGTTGATGTAGATACTGATAGATTATATTTCTTATCAGATGATGATTTAATAACGATATCGACCGTTTCCGATGAAGATGAAGATTCTTGTTCCGACATAATGATAAGGAATATATGCACTTAAATATTGGAGATGAGAATATAGGAGTTGATGAACGTTCCTTTTCAAATCTTTTACTATTGTTTGACTCTAATTTTCAGATTTTTGCTACTATTTCAAATGGCAAATTAGGATATACAACTCGTTTTTAAATATTATTTGAAATCAAGAAGGATTTAAAATATATATATATCTATAACTCCAAGTAATGGTACTGGTAATGATGAAGATGATGATGATGTGATGCTGTCTCCTTCGATTGCAACCTATATCTTCTTTATAAGCTGATAGAGGTTCATAGAATGTTCCAGGGTAACCTGAAACGCCGGGTAATGTGCGGCGTTATAACAAGTCAGTGCGGCGGGTGAGGCGGTCCGGCGTAATTTATAACACAGTTAGGAAAAAAATTAGAGGGCAAGGTACAATCCAAATCGGGCACGTCTGGGGCTCCCCAAAAGCTGAGGGGTTAGGGTTATTAATTAAGGTGGCCGCGGTTGATATATATTGTAGATCCCAGATCTCAAAGGTCTATCCTAATCTAAAGATTAGGTGTGTATCCGGATAAAAGATAGCCGTAACGTAATAAGCAGTTACAGAGACAAATATAAGACTTCAAAGAGAATTATAATATATTGAAATATACGAAATAGAGATTGATTAATCTATAATATAAGAACTTAGGATCAATAACCACGATCAAGTAATAAATAGTAAATAAATAAACCTAGCTTGTAATAAAAAACCCTTAACCCTTAATATTTCACAGATAAACGAGATTCTAAGAATCTACAGCGTAATTTAGCTGTAGACAAGCCTATATATATATATGCATGGCGGTATAGATGGTCTCAGAGATGGTCTCAGCCGCCGGAGCCACTATAATGCCTTATGCCTCGCTGGTTATTTTTAACGTTTGAAGCGTAACGGGTTGATTTTTTATTTCCGTGGATGTGTAAGTTTCTTCTTTTATGGTACACTGTTCCAAAGCGGCGAAGTTTAGAATGAGGGAGAATTTAAGAGGGATCTAACCGTATTCCGTCGAAACTATCATTAGGAAATAACATATGGGTAGGAATGAAAATTGTTGATGAACCTCCACTGTTAGTTGTTTAATGGGGTCAAGGTATAACGGTGGAATCAGCTAGTTGACGTCGATCAGGAACCGAGTGGTAACCCGGAGGACTGGCGGTAAAGTGGCTTGGTGGACTCCAGTCTCTTGAAAAATGCGGCCCTTTAGTTGATTTTATCAAGCATTGCGAGAGTCAAAGGGTCTGAGGTGTACCTTCAGCCAGGAAGAACAGCACAGAAGGTGTTACAAATTATTATTATTGTACACACATTTTTTCCCATTCTGTATCAGTACAATGCCAAATGTTCTGGAGCAGTTAGGTAACCACGGAACACAGTTAACCTATATTCAGTTACGATAGTACACGCTCACGCAGGTATTCCAAGCAGGGTCCAGATTAAAATCCGCCCTGAAACGATATTAACGTTTAAATGACACTAACTTGAAGTTGCGTTTTGGCGGTATCTGCCTCCAGCTACTGTGACTGAGCTTGAGTTTAATCTGTTTCTGTCGGAAATATCCTGCTGGCAGCTGTCTCAACCAACGCTCGCTTCCACTGGGATAACTATGTTTTAACCTTTTTTTGCTGATCCAGGCCAACACGATTTACAACCGATTGGCAGAGGTAGATGTTGCTCTTGTAGCCAATATTCGATTGATTCTGGTCAACACAATTGGAGTCTGGGTCGTGGTTCCGGCCGTCGGGGCCAAAAGAGTGTGAAGGGACTATTAGGGTTGCTTGCTGTTGCTGTTGTTTGTTTTTGCTTTTGTTCTTCAGTGGCTAAAGAGGAGGTCGTAGAACAAAAAAAGCTCACAAACCCTTTATTTCTAGCTTCTCAATCAAGTAATAATTGGAATTGATATATACGTGAATTAAAGAAATTGTTTGTTTGTCTTTACGAGCAGCGGTATTTCCGCCGTTCAAATTAATATTTTTCTTAGCTATTCTGGCGCGGATATGTTAAACATGCAAAGTTAAGATAAGATCTGCTTGATTTGGAATTAACTCTGGTTATTGCTGCACGCTATGTCGATCTGGCCATGCATTATGCACCAAAATCTGCAAATAAATAGGGGCAACTAACGTTAGGTTAACCTAGTTAACGCTAAATTATAAGTTAAATTACAGCTAAGCCCCGCGGAATTCGCTGTAAGACAGCGATTGAAAAAGGTCTATATGTTGTTGCTCGAACCCGGCAATGGGGAGCCAACCTCTTTTCTTGTTTCGCTGAGGGGTCCATACTGCTCCATTGTATCAGTACTGTATAGAATATAGGAGTACTTCAAGACACCGAGCAAAGCGAGAGAAAAGAGTCTGGGATAGCGCCCAGCTTCCGGAGGAACAAAATGTGGGGAGATGGTGAGAGATATATTCATAGATGACTAAAGTGGAAAGAAATTCCATAAACTGCAAAATGGAATGGAATCACAGATGGGATGCTGGGTATAGGATAGGTTTTCCGCTCACCATTATTGAGAACAAAGACCAATAAAACGAAAACCACGACCATCACCAACATGTGGATTCAAATCCGAATACGTTTACTAATTACAGTTAGTGGCGAACATTTTCTTGCGAAAGCCACCTCCGGCGCAGGCATTAACGGAGAGGGGAATCTTGATAAATTTCTCGCCGTTTTTTTTTTTTTTTTTTTTTTTTACTCTTCCGGTTTTAGAATACACAAGCT